>JAEIFV010000401.1:0-280159 GCA_018904265.1 Lordiphosa collinella | reverse complement strand
ATTGAGAACAACGAAAATGAAAGAAATAGAAAATTCAACTCAGAAGTAAATGCTGGATTTAGAATTTAAAAGGCTGCAAAACCTTTCGAAGGGTTATCGGCATTGCAAAGCAGTCTTGAGGAGCGGAGGTTATAGTGGAGGATGAATGGGAAAAGGTAAGCGAGCGTTATCAAAAAAGAAGCAACGCGCATAATTAAGTCAAAGCCGGGCGAAAGCCGGCTGAAGCTAAAAGAGGTTAATATACCTCCATTTTCTGGGGACCTTTCATCTTGGTCCGCTTTTTTCGATACGTTTTCAAATCTGATCGATAATGACGAAACATTAGGAGGAAAGGAAATTTAATAAGACTAAAAGATTTAGTCAAAGGAGAAGCTAGCAAGTTAATACAGCACTTGCTGATATCGGAAGAAAATTATGAAATAGCCGTACAAATTCTGAAAGAAAGATTCGAAAACAGAAGACAGCTATTTTCAAACCTGTTTGATAAATTGTTGGATCAACCAACAATAAACAGTGAGATAGAGAAGAGTGTACAACAATTGCTCGATACTACTAGAGAATGCGTACATGCGATAAAAGGCATGGAAATAAATATAGGAGATGCCGATATTTTCTTAGCGCGCATAATCCTAAGAAAATTCGACAGAAAGGGACTGCAACTGTATGAGCAAACGACCAGGAAATTGAAAGAAATACAAAAATTAGACGATGTGTTTGAATTTCTGGAACAACACCTGCAGGCCATTAAAACCTTGCAAGTACCAGTTCACGAAAAACGACCACAGAAAAAAGAATACAATCCTGATGTTTGTACCATGTGCAATATCAGCGGTCATAAGATCACAAATTGCTATAAGTTTGCAGCATTATCAGTCCAAGATAGGAAGGAAACGGCGCGAAATCTTAAATGCTGTTTTAAATGCTTGGGGCACAAATATTTTGAAAGGTGTTCAGGCCCTTTCAAGCCTTGCAATCATTGTTCAAGTAAACATCATACCTTATTGCACCAAGAAGAGCAAAAATCAACTCTTATGACCAAAAACTCGTCAGTTACAACATTACTTGCAACAGCACAAATAGAAGTAAGGACAAATACAGGAGAGTGGAAATTGATGAGGGCTCTTATTGATCAGGGGTCACAAATTACAGCCATTTCAGAAGAAGCAGCTCAAATATTACATTTGCCAAGGAAAAAGAAGTTAAACAAAATATTTGGAATGGGAGACAGTGTAGTTGGAGTATCAAAATCAACTCTAAATCTTGAGATTCGGCCTAGATTTCCAAGTAACGCCAGGTATAACATTGAGGCATTGGTCATGCAAAAGTAGTGAATCCGCAACCTCAAAATTCTTTCGAGTACGAGAAAGATATCTGGAAGAATGAGATGCTAGCGGATCCACTATTTAACCAACGCAGTCGAATAGACATCTTAATTGGATCGGATTTAATGCCCGAAATAGTTAAGGAAGGTTTAAAACAAGAAGGAACAATGTTGGCTCAATGCACGGAATTGGGTTGGATTTTATCAGGTCCTGTTAAAATTAAAGGCAATCAAATAATTAAAACAGCAGCAACAATAAATTTGGAAAAGTTTTGGGAAATGGAAGAGATTCCAGTGGAAAAAGAACTCAGCGAGAACGATATATGTATGAAGTTTTTGAAGAAACAACAAGAAGAGATAATGACGGGAAATTTATTGTTCGAATGCCATTTTTGGAAGACAAAAGTTTGGGGGACTCTAGAAAAAGAGCAATGGCAAGGATGATAAGCCTAGAAAAAAGATTTAAAGGCGACCCAAATTTAAAAGAGCTTTATGTGAAGTTTATGGAGGAATACTTAAAAATGGGTCATATGAAGGAGTCAGAGAAACCAGGTTCAGGTAAATATTACATGCCACACCAACCAGTAATTCGAGAAGATAGCTTGACCACAAAACTAAGAGCAGTATTTGACGCTTCCGCAAAAACCTCAAACAACAAAAGTCTAAACGACATACAATTAACAGGACCCCATATTCAAAATAACATATTAGAAATAATAATGAAATGGCGGAACTGGAAATATGTCATCACTGCAGACATAGAAAAATGTATAGGCAAATTAAAATTGCAGAAGAGGATCAGGACTACTTAAGAATTCTTTGGCGGGAAGATCATAAAGACCCAATGAAAGAATTTCAAATGACCACTGTTACTTATGGTACTGCCTCCGCACCCTTTTTAGCCACAAGAGCCCTACAGGAAATATCAGAGCAGTGCATAAACGAATCCATTAAAAACAGAATAAAGATGGACTTTTACATGGATGATTTTATGTCAGGAGCAGACAGCATTTCTGAGTGCATAAGGATACAAAAAGACATAGCGAAAGAGTTGGAAAGTTACGGATTTCATCTCCGTAAGTGGGCAACAAATAACAAAGAGATTAAGGCAGCTTTGCCAAATTCAGGAGATATGGGAACATTTGAGATTAACAATGAGGAAACAATAAAAACGTTAGGGTTGAAGTGGAACCCACTGGATGATGAGTTTACTTTCAACATTAATATAAGTGACTCAGAAAAAATCACAAAAAGAAAAGCACTATCGATATTGGCAAGAATATTCGATCCACTTGGGTGGCTTTCACCGATAACAATAATCGCAAAGTTGTTCATTCAAAAATTATGGTTGTCTCATTTTAGTTGGGATGAAATTCTGAATGATGAAATAAAAAAAAGAATGGGGGGAATTTATAAAAAATCTTCCAGATGTTGAAAAAATCAAAATTCCAAGATGGAATTACGCCACATTAAGCGATCCTCTGGAAATTCATGGATTTGCCGACGCATCAGAAAAGGCGTTCGCAGCCGTGTTATATGGGAAGTCTGAGTCAGGAGTGATAATCATAGCAAGCAAGACAAAGGTTAATCCAATTAAGAATAGGAAAACTCTTCCTAAGCTAGAACTTTGTGCAGCGTGCTTATTATCCGAACTGTTACTCAAAGCATCCACAGTAATGAACATGTCCAAAAATACGTATGCTTGGAGTGATTCCACAATAACACTTGCTTGGATTAGGAATCAAAGGAGCAAAGACAGGTTTGTAAGATCTAAAGTAGAACAGATTCACAAACAGATGCCTAACATAATTTGGGGCCATATAGGTTCAAAGGAAAATCCAGCAGATATTGCGTCCAGAGGAATCGCTCCACACAAACTGAAAGATTATGAATTGTGGTGGAAAGGACCAAAGTGGTTAGAGAAATCAGAAGAAAACTGGCCAAAGGAAGAAACTGAAACCAATTACAGCACTTTTTTAACACAAGCCGAAACACACTTTTTAGACAAGCTTGTTCATAAGTGCAGCCAATTTGATAAGCTAGTAAGGGTAACGGCTTACGTTATTATATTTATAAGACGTTGCCAGAGCAAAAGAAAGTCTGGTAAAATTACAATTCAGGACTTAGAGGAAGCCAAAACAATTGTATTTAAGCATCACCAGGAGACAGAGTTTCCAGAAGAAATAAGGAAACTGCAACAAACAAAAGAAGTCGACATGAACAGCAAATTAGCTACGTTATACCCGATTTTAGATGAAAAAGGGATAATGAGAGTCGGTGGGCGTTTAAAATTTGCGGATTTAAAATACAATCAAAAACATCCAATAATTTTAAATAAATCTCACTTGGCAAATTTATTAATAGCTAAAAATCATAAGGAAACTCTGCATGGTGGAAATAGGCTAATGGAAACCATGATTCGAAGGAGTTATTGGATAACAGGTCTTAAAAACGCAGTTAGGAAAATTGTCAGGCATTGTGTAAAATGCACAAGGTATAGAAATCAAACTCCACAACAGCTAATGGGACAAATGCCAGAACCTAGAGTAAAGGTTTCAAATCCATTTACTCATACAGGAGTTGATTACGCCGGTCCAATTCAAATAAGAGTATCAAAAGGCAGAGGAAATAAGTCGTATAAAGGGTATATAGCAGTTTTTATTTGCATGAGTACGAAGGCAGTACATCTAGAAGCAGTCAGTGACTTGACAACAGAAGCATTTTTAGCCGCATTTCGAAGATTCTCAGCAAGAAGGGGAAAATGCGCCCATTTATACTCTGACAACGGTACAAATTTCATTGGAGCAGAGCGAATCCTTCATACTGACTTCGCAAACGCTATGGAAATGAATAGTATAGCGCCAGTTTGGACATCTGAACAAATTCAGTGGCACTTTATTCCCCCCGCGGCACCTCACTTTGGAGGTATTTGGGAGGCAGGGGTAAAATCAGTAAAGTATCACTTGAAAAGGGTAATAGGAGCTAGCACCTTAACTTATGAAGAAATAAGTACCTTGCTAGCTCAGATTGAAGCAATATTAAATTCCAGACCACTCTATCAGAATGATAGCAGCAAAGATTTTGATGACATCTTAACACCTGGTCATTTTTTGATCGGAAAACCATTATTGGATATCCCAGAACCTATCGAGGAAACAGCAATCTCATCGTTAGACAGATGGAAGATGTTAAGCCGTATGAAAACTCAATTCTGGCAGAAGTGGAAGGATGAGTATCTTGTCACACTTCAACAACGATTTAAGTGGAAAAAGATACAACCAAATTTGCAGGAAGGCCAAATCGTCTTAATCAAAGATGAAAATACAAGTGCATCTAGATGGCCACTAGGTAGAATCCAGGAAACATACCCTGGATTAGATGGAAAAACCAGAGTAGTCAGTGTAAAAACTCAAAATGGCATGATTAAGAGACCAATCAATAAATTGGTTCTACTAGAAACAGAAAGCGAGGAAAATATAAGTAAACAAAATACTTCAAACAGAAATGTGAGCACTATAATGGTAATGAGTTGTTTGATAATGCTTATGGCAAACAAATGTTCAGCTTCAGTAACAGGATTGAACAACTCATCGATGATAAAACCATTAGAAAACAACACGATGATATACCTTGATCAATGGGAAAGATAGACATCATTTCGTCAAAATGGAATATGATCATATATTATGACTTAAATCCATTTATGACAGAAATGCGTACGATACCAGAGTTTGCATACTTACTCAGATGGACTTGCGAAGCTCTGAAAAAATACGACGAATCTTGTATAACTATGTTAAGGGCGATCGAGAATCAGTATGAACACTTGAATTCTAAATACGAACTTTTAATAGGACCAAGAAGATTTAGAAGAGCACCATTTGAATTTGTTGGATCCTTACATCATGTATTATTTGGGACAATGGATGCAGTCGATCGAAAGGAAATTGAAGAAAGTATGAAAAACTTGCATGACAACCAACTTGAATTGGTTGGTTTATACAAAAAACAAACTTCCTTAATAGATTCGACTGTTAATATTTTAAAGAAAACAACAGATGAGGTAAATGCAGCTCTAAAGGAAATAGAAGGACATATCAACCAATTAGATCGGTCGCTTGCTCAAGCCAAAGATGCAAGCATGGCCGCCTTAAAATTTCAGATGATAGTGGCTCAGATAAATTTAATTATAGCTGATTGCGAGAAAACTTTAAACGCGATTACTGATATTCTGCTAGATTTAAATCACGGAAAAATCAACCCTCAATTGTTACGACCGAAACAACTAAAACAGGAAATTGAGAATATTAAGGGAAATTTGCCAACAAAAGTAAAATTACCTGGTAAAAAAGGGTCCGAGTTACGCGAGATCTACAAATTAATGGAAGGGCATGCGACTTTAATAGACAGCAAACTTATTATAAAGACAGAAGTACCATTATTTAATCTAGAAACATCAGTTTTATACAAATTAATATCAATACCATTTACAAAAAATGGTAAAACAATCAAAGCCCAAATCAAAAATAAACACATGGTGTACAACTTCAATCTAGACGCCTACGTACTAGTGACAGAAGCAGAATTAAATAAATGCGCTCATCAGAGTAATGATCACCTTATGTGTAAGGGCCACTGGGCATGGAATTCAGCGACTGATAACTCTTGTGAGACATCGGCGCTTAAACAATCGGATAATCCAAAATGTGAGTTTGAACAAACTCCAGCAGAAACCATTTGGACGGAACTATCATCTCCAAATACATGGTTATTTAAAATATTTCACGAATCAAAACTAGAGGTGGATTGTGGCACACACCAGAGCCAAATAATAAAGTTAACACAACAAGGTGTATTGAAATTAAAGAAGGTTGCACTGCGCGTCATGAGACCCACCTGATTTCGGCAGGGCATGCAGTTTCATCCAAAAGTGAGATTCAAAACCCCTCATTTCCCATTACCAAAGTAGCAGATGGGGTAAAAATGGATGAAGTCAAGCCATTGACAACAGTGATGATAAACAACACGAAAGACATAATCTTCTTAAAAAACTTTATAGAAGAACAGAAAAAGGAAAATATTAAGTTAAAAGAGTTAAATGTACACAATATCAGTGGACATTCAGCACTAATTTTAATACTGATAGGTTTAATCGTTGCAATAGTTATTTACCTAAGGACAAAATGCAACCAAAAAGAGAAATTCGAATAAACTTTTCACCTCAAAGCAATAGAATGCAAAACCGCTGAAAATTAGGAAAACATTTTTTTTAAAGTAAAATAGAGCATACACTTTTTTTGGCCGGCGCAAGATGTTTTAATCAAACATGGCGTTAAGTTAAAATTGAATTGTCAAAACATTGCATCTTCCCAAAAACCAATGTAAAGAAATAAAATATATGTATAATTAATATGGATTCAAAATGTTAAGAAATGCCAATAGAACAAAAAAAAAAATCACACCTATGTAAAAATACAGTCCACTTAAAATTAACATTATATCGAAGATAAAAACACTTAAAAAACAATTGTAACACACACATGTTAATATCAAGAGAAAATATAATTGTCGCCCTGCGCAATATGTTCAAAGATATTTGAACAAGGGCATTTGAATCAGGCACCTGCTGGGAAATCAAATGTTCTTGTCACCTAAAATTAGCCGCACAAAACAAGAACACAAGTGCAGAGGTCATAGCACGTAAGAAGACCTATGCATTGATAATCTGTGCATTTCAGTGCAGGGGTCTACAAACCAAAAATAATATTATCCAAGCAACATATGTATATGTAAATGTTGCAAGGAACACTTATGTAATAATAACACCTTAGCAACATATGTATATGTAAATGTTGCGGGTGTCATTCAAAATGTTGCTATCCTAAAAAATGTATAAAAACAGAACGAAGATCCAAATAAAGATTCATTCATGACAATAGCTCCTAGTTGAGCTGAATTGGGTAAGTAGTATCTTAGGCTGGGGTAGGACTCAGACCGTACAGGCCACTTTGCAGAAATATTTGTAAAGTGCTGAGATCTCTAAGAGTTGAGTAAGTGGTTCAAAATGGATGGGAGAATTAACCACAAAATATTTTACCTACACAATGTTTTGAGTATCGGGAACGTTTACTAAGAGAGGGGCATAAATTAGGGTAGTTCTTCTCTGCTCACGCGGAAAGCTTTAACGCGAAACATTGAGTAGATAGGGTATCCACCCTGGGTATCTGAAACTGGTCCAGATGCCTTTGGACTGGCTGAGCGTGCGATATAGCCTCTGTTGACCCGAAACCAGCTAGAAATAACTTGGGGGCAAAAGCTGATCCGATCCGATCCGGTTCACTCGAAGTCACTGGATTTCCTTGGAGGGGAAAAGTGGGTGTAGGGTATCGACCCTGTTCACCCAAAGATATCTAGAAATTGTCTGGAGAGAGAACTGAGTGTAGGGTATCAACCCTGTTCACTCGAAGACACTAGGATTCCTTGGAGAGGAAACTTAGGTGTAGGGTATCGACTCTGTTCACCTGAAACCAGCTAGAAATAACTTAGGGGGCAAAAGCTGAGTGTAGGGTATCGATCCTGTGTACTCGGAGTCACTAGGATTCCTTGGAGAGGAAAAGTGGATGTAGGGTATCGACCCTGTTCACCCAAAGACAACTAGAAAGCCACTTGGGAAGAGAAACTGGAGAACCGGCTGAGTGTAGGCACCTGGGAATCGGGCAAATATAAAAAGAGGAAAAGAAAAAGATCTTGGGCAAGAGAAGACGGTACGTGATATATATGTCTGTCCTGTGGGCTGGTGAAGAAGAAATGCACTTTACTTAGACACTTTGATACCCCATAATGTGAAACACGGTTGTCCGAGCTATAGGGTATATACACTGTGCACGGTGTACACTTCAAATGGGTTTTTTTAGTTTGACAAAAGTGGCCTATACCGCACTCCACTACTCGTTCATCACTACGTACGCTCGTGGCCCTGACCGCTTACCTCTTAATTCCTCCGAAAAAACACTGTTGAAACTCGTCCAGGACTCCGATGCTAGCCGGCGTAACTCTTTTCCCATGGTGGGCACTGGGGATTTGGTGTCGTTGTCTATGTCGCGGGGCGCCGTCGTCTGTTGCTGGGTGGCTTAGGTTGTGATGCGCTGGCCTGTAGTTTTCGATGTCCCTGCTCTCTCTGTGGCCACGTGTGTGTGTCCACCGCTGCGTCGTCAAATTTTTTCTTAGTCACTCGCGTTGCACTTAACGTCCGCACTTCTTGGGTCCCAGAACTCGATTCATGAGCTTGGCCGCCATTTCCTAGAACTTGCTGCAGAATCCCACGATCGTTGGCGTCACTTTCTGTCTCTCTCACTCTTCTGTATTTCAGCCCATATGGGCAGTGTGCCCATATTCTGAGTCGGGCGGTTGGCGCGCGTCAGGGCTGGCGAGCAATCTCTGTTCTTTGGAACTAGTTCTCAACTTAATTTATTGTCATGATACTTATTATTATAATACTTATTACTATAAAAATGTGATTCTTCACACGACCCTTTCGATAGGTTTTAGGCAGGGTGACACCTTATCGTGCGACTTCTTTAATCTGCTGATGGAGTACATACTGGGCCAGTGCCCAAATGCTAACAGAGCGGGCACCATATTTACCAGAGATAACATGCTACTTGCATATGGAGATGATATTGATATCATCGGCAAAAACGAGTCTGCGGTTAGACAGACGTTCTCAGAGATAGAGAAGCAGTCACAACTTTGGACAATCGGTTGCAATGGGAGAATACAACTTCAAGGTTTATAGAGAATTTTTCTACCTCGGAACGACGACAACCAGCTAAAACAACACCAGTCTGGAAATCCGAAGAAGAATTACTCTTGCAAACCGATGTTACCACGGGCTCAGTAAGGAGTTCAAGAGCAGAGCCCTCCCTCGGAAAACGAAAATTGAGCTATACAAGTCGATTATCATCCTAGTCCTGCTATACGCCGCAGAAGCATTAATAATGTCATCAACGGATGAGGCGACAGCTGAGGGTTTATGGACCTCTAAAAGTTGGCCACGAATTTCGGATCCAAATGAATCGCGAACTGTATGAGCTCTATGGGGACACTGACCTAGTCAAGCGCATAAAACAACAGCGGCTGCGCTGGATAGGTCATGTTACCCATATGGATGATAACGCTCCAGCAAAAAGGGTGTTCAGTCGGCATGCGAAAGAGTTAGGAGGCACACCTGAGCCGGGTCGATCGAAGCGGAGATGGCGCGACCAGGTGCAAGGAAATATTTCGTAGTTGGGCGTGTCCTTCTGGTGGGATGCAGCGGCCGAGACCGTAAAACGGCTGTGATGCTTTCAGAAGAAGAAGATCCGATTTTCCATCCCATCAACAAGAGGCACATTTTCCGAATCCTTAAAAACAGTGATTTTCCAAGTACCACTATTTTCGCACTTATATAATCGCATGAAAAACTAAAGACAACAAAAGAAGATAAGCCCCCAAAAATATATAAGTCAGTGGCATATATTTCAAAACTATCCGATAGACTTGCACGATCAAATTGTTACAACAAAAACAATATAGCCATAGCACATAAGCCCATTTATATCACAAAAAAATTTTGTACGAACATTAAATGTAAAATACAACTACTAGACACGAACAATGTAGTATACAAGATACCATGTTCTGGAGACGAGACCAATTTATGCGACAAAGTCTATGTTGGCACGACAAAATCTAAACTAAAGACCAGACTATCGGGACACAAATCTGACATAAGACGAAATGAAACCACAAATCAAAAAACAGCGCTCGCGGCCCACTGTGCAGAGAGCGAACATTCTCCAGACTTCAGACTTTTTGTACAGTGAGCATATTGGAACGAGAGCAGCATTATAACAAACGGTTTATATGAGAAATGCCCCACATTATTGACACACCCACACATGTTAGACTAAATTTCAAAACAGACCCAGATAACTGTGCATATCTGTATCGTCAGCTGTTAGAGACAAACATCACAAAAATGTAATCAGATTTAAACTCCACAGCTAACAAGCAAGACGCAGTGACCTTTGTACGAATAAAAGTAAGCAAAAATATTTAACTTGTAATTCTTTTTGTATTGTTGTTTTTGTATAGCCCTGAAGACGGATTCCGAAGGAGTCCGAAATATATCGGAGAAAACCAACATCACAAAATAGTGGCGTCTTATTTGTTTTTACATTTAATCACACGAAAAAAAGAAGACCTGGAGCCGGCTTAAGCCCAAAACTTATTTAAAATCCTTTATATTAATTATATATTTGGGGTAATGCGTTACCCGACCACGGAAGGCTTCTGCATTAGTCTCCTGGGCTTTCAATTAATAGGCGCTTAACTGTGGCGCCATACTCTGTTCGACATATTCACATCATATAATTTTGCAGATAAAAGCTTGCCGCAGGGACATTTTGCGCCCTTTCTGGAACACCATGAAAAGTGCAATAAACAGCCATCCACTTCTTATTAAGAATCCCGAATACATCGACGAGCTCTACTTAGCCGGTAGTTGAAAATGCTTCCTTTTGTGGATAGGTTCCTAGAACCGAAGGCAGCATCCGCAACAATATGTCCCGCCATCAACACAAGCACTTCATCGTCACTATCAAAAAAATTAATTTTTTTTGTTATATTTCAATTAGCAATGTTTACAAAGCACAGCTGATTAAACAATTTAGATGCGTTCCACACTCTAAAAATAAATAGCGAATTCCTGACAGGAATTTTCCACAGTGTATATTCTTGATCAGCATGATGAGCTGAGTCGATTGAGCTGTGTCCGTTCGTCTGTTTTTAAATTTTATTTTTTTAATTTTTATCTTATTAATATGTATTTCAATTCTTAGTTGGTTAGAACTTAAAATAAAAAAGGTTGAGTAAAGTCTCTAATGGCGGACCTCTTGGGGTTGTTTAGTTAGCATGGGTTGGCATGAAAAATTGCAAAAATCTCAAATCGGGCACAATTGTAGCAATGGTTTTTTTACGTTAAATCCACTGGCAAGTGGGGCCATTTTATCTTTAATTCAATCTAATTATTGTAAATTAGGTAAAACGAGAAAGCAAAGCTAGCTTCGTCTCAGCCGAAGTTTAAATACACTTGAACTTTTGTGACCACTGACTTAATTTTGTGACCAACGACATTGGAATATTAAATAACAAATCTTAAAAAAAAAATGTATGGCAGCTACAAGAAGTGACTATCCGATTTTCGCGGTTTCGACTCAGCTCAAAGATGACTCTGTGCAAAATTTTAGCTCGATAGCTTCAAAACTGAGGGACTAGTTTGAGTAGAAACAGACAGACGGACGGACAAAGCTAAATCGACTCAGCTCGTCATGCTGATCAAGAATATATATATACTTTATGTAGTCGGTGATTATTCCTTCTATGCGTTCCAAACTTCTGGGCAAAATTATAATACACTTTTCAAGTGTATAAAAAGGAGTTTGAAAAGAAAATATTTTTAATTTAATAAATTAATATTTGTTTCTAATTTACAAATTTCTATTTTTAATTTATTTTTTTTTAACGGGCAAAAAAAAAAATTTAGTCTCCACCTTAAGTGGTTTTTGAGAAACATGCATTCAACTTTTCCCTTTTAAGCACAATTTTGTTCATCTTTTTAAAAGTTAAAAAATTGTGCAACTTTTGAAACCTTTTTCGTCAAAAAAATAAAATTATTTTATTATTATAAAATTATTTTATTTTTTTTTAATAGCTTGATCACTTCGGTGAGCGAAGAGGAGAACGTCTTATCTCTCCTTTGAGAAGTTTCATGCGGCCAGCTTGAGAAATCAACCGGGGGGCCTTCCTGCAGCTCCACGATAGCCTCGGAGGAAAGATCTCTCCCATCGGATTTGGATGAGATGCAGAGCACGAGCACAGGAAGACGCAAGCAAAGGCAGGTGCACAATCAATCTAGCAAAATTAGTCGATTTTTAGTCAGTGATTTATGCTGGTGAACGCCACTATTGATTGGGTCACTCTGCAACCACAAAACCTACCCGTTGAAGCTTCTACGAGATCATCAATTGGTCAACAATAGCTTCCAATTAAGCAGTCTTCTCGTCGACTCGCACTATCACGTAAAGCCGATGATTTCGCAAAACGGCAAAAGGCAGACTCCAATGATAGGGCGCGATTTCCCCTGGGTAAATGATGGGAAACGTCCTCCCAAATGTGATATTTTTAGCGATGCCCGAAAGTACAGTTGGTTTTGTTCAGCCCTGCGACAGTTGTGCAACGCCTCCCGGATCTGGTTTACGAGGTTCGCCTGCCTGAAAAAAGGTCCAGCCAGGAGGTTCGAGTCTCAGAAGGGGGTAATGTAGGGAACTTAGGTTCCGAAGGAAAACTAGTCATAATAAACTCTGTCGATTTGTAACGATAATTAACCGATCTTTTTAAATTAATCCAATTAAAAAAATTCCCACTTGCAAGTAATATTTTAATTTCAGTGTGGCAATGCATTGCACTGCTTTTAAGGCCAAAAAATATAATTATAAAAGACCATGTCCCACAGTCAAGTAAATAATAAAAAAATTGTTCCTGCGACCTTATTGTAAAAACACTATAAAATCGATATAAAAAAATTCCTTCAATACCCATTCAAGAGATTCGAGTTTATTAATTAGTGATACATTCAAACGTGTTGAGGTCCGTTTTCTCAAAAGCGCTTTAAATATTTATTAGTTGAGAAACGTAACCGAAAATTATTCATATAATTTGTTATATTAAATACACATTGCTTTAATTAATCTTGCATATAATATCGGTGAGTAACTCATAGAAAAAATGCCTTCCAGATATATTTAGGCTGATACAAGTATTTTTCGCGGTTGAGGAGTATTTTCTTAGGTTTAACATTAATTTGATTTGACTTATGTACATTAATTCTTAAACATGTAGAATATGTATTTATTTTACTCTAATATTGTTGTCCGAGCTCCTCTTGTTCTTTGGAAACTCTGAAAGAAAAGAGAATAAAATATGGTTACAATACAATAATGAAAGCGACTGATATTAATAGCACGGAGGGATAAGCCCGATAGAATTCTGTAAGCGCATGAAATTGTTGGGAACCCGACCAAAAGTTCGTCCGCGAATTGGCGAAACAAACAACCTTTAAAAAGCTGAATTTTTCACAATAAGCTATTACCCTAGTTATTTGTGAAGGTTACTTTGCTGCCTACATTTTTTTATTCAAACAATACTTTATAAGCATTTTACATTGAATGAAATTTCTATGCCGAAAGCGACTAAAAAAACACTCCTTTCAAACATCTAATGGGACAGCTGCTGCAGTCTAATGATCAGTAGGCGCCATATACTCCATTCTTGATTTTGGGAATCTAATGTTTGGATTGATCAGCCGATATGTCATTTTTTCGTACTGCTAAGGAACGTAGTCTATTTATCTGTTGATAAAGTTCGATTTGATGCCAAGAACTAGACAGCCTTATGTTAGGCATGTTACCGGCTAATGAACATTCTAGTGGAGCAGCGAAGAAAGAGCAAATCAAACTATTAGTCGATACTATGACTAAAATGATGTGCATGATGATGGCCATGATCCCGATACTCCAGGCTAATGGGAACTAAAATGTTTACCTATATTAATAAACATATTTCTTCAACTGCAAAGAACATAACCATAAGTTATTCAATTGACCTTCCTTCTATATCTATAGGCAAAAATCTCAATATTGTAGTTTGGAATGCAAATGGCCTTCTTTAAAAGATTAATGAGTAGGAGCTTTTCATATCACGGAATCATAAAGACATGATGTTAATTGAAGAAACTCATTTGGTCGATTCTGTCACAAGCTCTTTTTATACCCTTTTCCCATTAAAAAAGGGAAAAGGGCGATCATGAAGTTGTGCAAAAGTATGTAACAGGTAGAAGGAAGCATTTGCGACCCTATATATTATTGATCAGCAACAACAGCCGAGTCGATTTAGCCATGTCCGTCAGTCCGTCTGTCCGTATGAACGCGTCGATCTCAGAGACTATAAGAGATAGTGCCACACGTAGGTAGGTGTATACCAGATTCAAACCGAGATTGTTTCAGATTTGGAAAATTCCTCCCCCTTCCCCCCTTTAAGCGCAAAAAACTGTCAGAACCACAATTTTTAAGTTAGACCCTCGAGACTTTATATATATCAAGTAATGCCCAATATCTATCTATTTTGAATAGATCAATAAGATCCGACAAAAAACACCGAAATTTTATACGTTTCAATTTTGCTTGTTGGAGAGAGGGAGGGTCTTGCATTGTCAGTTACAGCGCTCGCGCGTGCATGTGTGCGTATTAGAGTGTGTGTGTGTATATGTGAGTGTATGTGTACGTGCTTGAAAACACAAGAAGTCAAGGGAACTGGGAATTTTGTAGTCGGGGCACTCGACTAAAGCTCCCATACTTGTTTTTCATTGCTTGTTTAAAGAGTAAGAAGCCTCTGTAAATAGCAACATGTGGTCCATTGCAATTTGCATAGACGACATTTACATTTTTGGGTCTATCATAAATGACGGATGGATGATTTCCTCCGCACTTTACACATCGGAATGCTCGCCAGGAATATTTTTTGGTGTGACCAAATTACTGGCATCGATGACACTGCTCCACTTCTGGAAGTTTCCTAGGCTTTTCCACAACAATACGCTGACTCCCTATATTTCTCAGTTCTAGTATGTCAAGACATTTGACTTAGGCTCCAGCTCAACTTCAAATAGATCCCATAAGTTATTCAATTGACCAATCTTCGATATCAATAGGAAAAAATCTCAATATTGTAAAGCGTTTATTACAATGTGAACCATTTTTCAACAAAATTTTTTTGATACCATAAGACCCATCAAATTTGCAAGGTACTTATTGTAGTATAAAAACCCTGGCTGGGTTTGGTCCGATTGGCTAAGGTTTTTTTGTAATAGACTCCTGGAGTTTTCATAGGAAATAGGAAAGTTGATATTTTAGAAAAAATGTTTTTTTTTTCAGATCTATTTCTCATAAACTATTTCGAACTTTACTTTACTGTATTCAGCTATTCTGTAGCTCTTTACCAGGCCTACAAAACACTAATTTCGTAAAGCTTGAAACACTACTGTCTAGGCAAACAACTATTTTCGGGTGTTTTAATGCATAAGTTGCTTACAGTTGTGAACAAATAAACTACCCATGTCTTGTGCTCGAAATACAGGTAAATATTGAGTAAATATAGAACACCCATTTGTTTGGTATTCTTTACTTTTTTTGTCAAGTGTTCATCAAAAACAATTGTTGGCGTAAGCCAACAATCACTTTCATTAATTATTTTAAGTTTTGAAATGAAATTAAAATGAAGTCGTCTGTTGTTCACACGACTCAGTGCAAAGGGCTGCGCACCCATGTAAGCAACAGCGTTTAGAATAATGTAAAGACTTAGAATAAGGTAACACTAGATAGCCTCTCTTTGAAATATATTTGCGCAAGTGATAAGTCGCACTTTTCGTTGAAGCTCCTGCCTTTTTATTGGACTTGTCGTGGCCAGACCCTACTTGGCCTAACCACCCTCGTGCCTAATCGCAGCAACAACAACATCAACAGCCGCCGCCATACCAGTTTGGCAGCAGCAACAATAACAACAACAACCATCCAACCACCATCCACCTCCCTTTTTGGCCAGATCCAACTTGGCCATCTAACCCCTTCTGCCATACCTGTTTGGCTTTTTCCAGATCGGCAATCAATTGATTGACAAGCTGACACCCACTTCTTCATGGTCCTTCGTCGCCAACAACTGCAACCGGCATCTGTGGAACAACCTACTGGAGGAACCGACTGAAAGCAGCATTCACCCAGGACAATCACACCAGAACCTACTTGGCCAAACACCTGCAGGAAAGAAGCGCATCATTTTGTCTCCCCCAGGAAGTTTAAGTAGTCCCTACCTAAACGCAAAAAGGTAAAATCTCTTTTTTTTCTGTGAAAAAACCCAGTGAATGCACGTGCAATTTGCATTCACACACACATACAAACATACGTTAACCTCAAATTACATGCAAAGTGCAGTGTGCAGATTACTATAGTGACGAAAGCACACATACCCAATTGATCGTGAGTAAGTGGCTACAAATAATAAATAAAAACACAACTTTTGAATTTCACGAAACAAACGTCACACAAAACTGATCGTTACTACAAACATTTAATTCAAAAATTTTGAATTTTTCACACATATATTTGAACACTTACATTTGCTCACATTTTGATACAAATATTTGCACACGTTTACACACATATATTTAAACACTTATATTTGCTCACATTTTGACACACATTTTTACCCACAATATTTGCACACTTTCACATACACACATATTTTTGCACACATTTGGCGATCCATAGTGAGATTTTCCCAAGTGCGGTCGCGTTTTCACAGTCGATCCTAACAAGTGAAGAAATCCTCGGATTTTCCCTGCGTAAAGACTCAAAGTCTATTTGGCGTGTGACTCCTATTGGCATAGGCACTTACCCGGTGTATTGGCATCCACGGCGCGCTGCTGTTTTGGCCAAGTCCAGCTGGTGTGCCTTGCAGTCCAGCCTTGCAGTGGGTGGTTGGGGACGCCTGCCTGTTGTTTCCCGCCCCCTTTTGTGTGAGTGTGTGCTACAAAAGCAAAAATTGGCTCCAGCATCTTTCACTGTGTTGATCTTGCCACCCACACTATCAGCTGTTGCCAGTGTTGGAAAGCGGATCCTTTTAACAGTGAGCTTGCGAGGCCCAACGGCGTGCTGTTAGCGCGCATAAGGCGGGTAAATTTGGCGGTTTGGTTCAAATTTGAACTTTTTAGTTTTGATTATATTCCTAAGGAGAAAAAAGGTGCAAAGGTCGCGGAACTGACTAACTGCCAACCCTTCCGCTGAGGCGGCGCGCAATCAAACGGGGCTCTGGCGACCGGCTTGGAGCGGTATAGCTCCCAACGGTTAAACGTCAGAGGGAAACTTTTGGCCACCGCAGGACTCCTTAGGATTTATTTATCAATAACAAAAAAGTAGGTAGGAAAGTTCTGGGGATACCGAAACAAGGGGCGCTTGCTCGACACCAGTCGGCAAGATCGCCCCAAGATAAATGGGGCACTCCTATCGCGACGATGGCGCAAGTGGCGACCATTTCGACCGAAAGGGAAGGGAACCCGTTCGCAAAAGGTGCAAAAATTGCAAGGACTCCTCCTGGAGAGCCACCGCTGACAACTGCGGGGCAACAACTCGCTGCGGCTAGCTGCGAGACAGAGTTCGAGACTCCAAAGAGGAATAGGGAAGAATCAAGTCCCTCAGGAGAAACCCGGATAACGCCTCCGAAAAAGCGCAAGGGACCTGGCCCTGCCATCGCCGATCAGATGCGAGTACTGGGCAACATACTCGAGGACATTCTTTACACGGTCAACGAAAAAAAACCGGTTGTGCGCCATATCACCCTGGGGATGAAGGATTCGCTGGCAAAGCTAAGGCAGATCCAGATAAGCGTCTGCGAGAGCGTGGAAGCCCTGTTAGCGGAACCCAGTTGTTGCTCCCGTTGCAATGAGCAGCTGGAACCCGAGCGTTCACCAACCGCACCTGTTGTGATTGAGCACATAGCCCCGGAGAAAGCTGACATCGCAGCGCAGACAACGCCGACCCTATGTGGAACCTCGCCAATCGCGCAAAGCTGCAGCGCAGATAAGGCCAAGTCAGAGTGCTCTACCCAAACCTCCCCAATGGTCCGAAAACAAGGCGCCCAATCGACTGCCAGTCGAACACAATCGAATGTACGACTGGAGGTCACTGTGGACAATGGTGAGCGTGCCGATGCTGGGAATACTACCAGGCCTGCAGGTACCAGATCAGTACCTAAGGAGCAGTGGCAGAAAGTAGGCAGGAAAGGAGGCGGCAGAAAGCGGCCTGAATTGGCATCAAAAAAGCCTCGAGCAGACGCACTTGTTGTCTCTGGCAGAGCCGGCCTCTCATACAGCGAAGTTCTCAACATGGTCACTAGGCGCCAAGACGATCAGCTGAAAAACGTGGGCGAGAATGTCAAGAAGGTTCGACGCACAGCCAACGGCGAACTACTGCTTGAGTTGAATGGGTCAGGCCTAGAATGTACCCAGCAGTTAAAGGCGGAAATTGAGCAGATACTAAGGGACACCGCGGGTATCCGTGCCCTTACACCAGAAACGCGATTGGAGATTAGCGACCTCGATTCGCTGACCACTCGGTAGGAAATTGCGGAAGCCCTGGCTGCCCAAGCAGGAATCCCTCTAAAGGTTTGTAGCGTTAAAAGCTTGCGCAGCTCATTCGCGGAAACGCAGGTGGCCATTGTCACCATCCCGACAACCCACGCAAGGCGGGTACTAGACCTGGGAAAGGTGATAATCGGCTGGACACGCTGCCGAATAAAGCAGCGCGAGGGAACTAGAAGATGCTACAGATGTCTGGAGATTGGGCATATTGCAGCTGGATGCAGGAGCTCTGTAGATCTCACAAACTGCTGTCTCAAATGCGGAGAAGCTGGCCACAAAATCGCAGCCTGCCAAAACGCTGAAAAATGCTACCTTTGTAGCACCAAGGGCATCCAGGATGTGAATCACCGTGCGGGCAGCCGAACGTGCACACTGTCTCGTCGCAACGGAGCACCCAGACAGCCCAAACATGCAGTTGATTCAACTTAACTTGAATCACTGTATCGCTGCGCAAGATCTGCTGTCGCAAACAGTGCGAGAGCGGCCCACAGATCTTGCGATACTCAGCGAACCGTACAAAGTTGGCGACAGCAGCAAGTGGGCCGTGGACAGCACAGGAAAGGCAGCTATTTGGCTTTGTGGTGTAGTTGCAGCACAACTCTCTAACGTGCGTGCTGAGGATGGCTTCGTCCGTGCAAAATTTGATGACATGTGGGTTTCACACCGTTTACCTCGCCCCCAGTCTAAGCGCGACAGACTTCTCTGCGACCCTTGACGCTTTAGTTGCAGACGCTAGGGGTAGAAGCCCGATGATCATCGCTGGCGACTTCAACGCGTGGGCCGAGGACTGGGGTAGCACGTGCACCAACGCGAGAGGCAGGATCTTGCTAGAGGCCTTCACCTATCTAGAAATTGGTTTGCTGAACCAGGGCAATCAGCACACTTTCAGCAGAGCGGGCACTGGATCCGTGGTGGACCTAACGTTCGTCAGCAGTAGCCTCTTCCCTACTGCTAGCTGGAGAATAAGCGGCGAATACACAGCAAGCGACCACTTTGCGATTCGCTTCACTGTCGGTGTGGCAACGAGAAGGCATATTAGTCCGGCATCCCGCTGGAAAATGTACCGTGTGGAGTCACTGCGAACGCAAGACTTTGCAGACGCATTGGCGAACTTGACTGCCTCGGGAAGCGCGGAATGTATGGCAGGAAGCGTCATGAACCAACTGAAGGTGGCATGCGACGCCAGCATGGCAATTCGCAAACCGTATGGAAGGCACCACGAACCCGTCTATTGGTGGAATGACCATATTGCAGAGGCCAGGCGCGCCTGCAACCGTTCCAGGAGACTGTATCAACGCTCACGCGGAAGTTCGTCCTTCTGCGAGTGCCAAGAAACATTCCGTAGATGCAGGCGAGCTCTCAAGACTGCTATCAAGGAGAGCAAGCGGAACTGTTTCCTTGATCTGTGCGACTCGGCAGAACACGACCCTTGGGGAAGCGCGTACAAAATCGTGGTCAAAGAACTAAAAGCGCAGAAGGTGCCTCAGCCGAGTGACCCCTTACTCGTGAAGCACATAGTCGAGGAGCTGTTTCCGCACAGAAGAGAGCTAATGATAGCCGCAACGGAGTCTGCGCCTAACACGACCATCGAGGAAGTGTAAGCAGAGGAGATTTTACAAGCAGCGCGGAATATCTATGTAAACAAGGCTCCAGGTCCGGATTCGATCCCCAATAGAGCCCTCCGACTTGCGCTGACCCTCCAGCCAGATGTGTTCGCGGACCTATACAGCCAATGTCTCCACGAGGGTGTATTTCCAGACAAATGGAAGATACAGAAGTTGGTCCTGCTCCCAAAGCCAGGCCAATCACCAGGCGAACCATCGTCATATAGGCCAATTTGTCTTATCGACTCTGCCGGTAAGCTCTTAGAGAAGATAGTTGCCACACGCCCGGAACGCTCTATTTCAGCAGCTGGTGACCTTTCGCATCGTCAGTTTGGTTTCCGTAAAGCTAGGCCCACCATCGATGCCATCAGCATGGTCGTGGAGACGGCGTCTAAGGCGATAGAGGGAGCTAGATGGAAGGGCGGAGGCAAGGAGTACTGTTTAGTGGTCACACTAGACATACGCAACGCCTTCAATACGGCAAGGTGGAGCTGCATACTGGGTGCGCTGACAAGCTTTGGAGTCCCCGCATATCTGCTTCTCATCATCAGAAGCTACCTCAGCAACAGGGTGCTGAAGTACGACTCTAGTGCTGGCACAGAGTTGTATGAGGTAACTGGAGGTGTCCCGCAAGGTTCCGTACTTGGGCCACTATTATGGAATGCGATGTACGACGGGGTACTTAGACTACCTCATCCCCCAGGAGTCCAGGTTGTTGGATTTGCGGATGACGTGGCAGTGGTGGTTGTCGCAAAGGAGCTAGCTCAGGCAGAGTCGCTATGCAACCAGTCGATAGCGCAGATCGAAGCATGGCTGTTATCTGTGGGGCTAGAGCTGGCACCGCATAAGACCGAGGCGGTGCTGATAAGTAAAAAAAAAGGTAGAGACAGCCCATATCAGAATCGGGAATACCTCGGTGGCCTCTAAAAGGGCCCTTAAATATTTGGGAGTGATGCTGGACACAAGGCTTAGTTTCCGAGAGCACCTGGAGTATGCCAACACAAGGGCAGCTACAACCAACAGAGCACTGTCAAGGATAATGCTCAACACCCGAGGTCCGAGACAAGGAAGAAGAATGTTGCTCTCGAGTGTCACCAGATCCATAATGCTGTACGCAGCGCCAGTCTGGAAGGAGGCACTGCACACAAAAAGCTATAGGCGTGGCTTAGAAGCAACACACCGCTTGGGCGCGATTCGTAAATGCTGTGCGTTTCGCACCGTGTCGGATGACGCCGCGCTCATCATCGCTGGCCTGGCGCCTCTGGAAGAGCTGGCTGCGGACATTTCCACAGTCTACTCGGAAACCCACGGCAAAGGCTATACTTCGGCGATGAAGAAGGAGATTCGAGACTCAGCAAAAGTACAGAGCCTAAGGAGATGGCAAAACCGCGGGGATGCGTCCCCCAAGGGTCGCTGGACTCACCGGCTCATACCAGTCCTGAGCATGTGGATTGGCAGGAAGCACGGTCAGGTAAACTTTTACCTGACGCAGGTCCTAAGTGGCCACGGCTGCTTTCGCAGCTACCTGCACCGTTTTGGCCACGACCAAAGCGCAGAGTGTACCTGGTGCTGGGATTCAGAGGAAGACGCGGAGCACGTGCTGTTTGCCTGTGGCAGATTCGCACGCGAAAGGGAGCAACTGAAGGAGTCTCTCGGAAAGCCCATAACCGTGGGGAACCTGATACCAATAATGGTGGAAAGCAGCCGTAACTGGGAGCTGATAAGCACCTACTCGGCCCAAATTATGGTAGAACTGCGCAGAGTAGAGCGCTTAAGAAGAAGCAATGTTGAGTAGCGGTGCTGAGGTCTCTGCGAAGCATTGCTTAGCGGCCGTACCGCAGAGATGCAGCCCCACTCCCAACTATTATTAATTAAGTTTGTATATATGTAGAAATAAATGAATTAAAAAAAAAAAAAAAAAAAAAACACATTTACACACATATTTGCACACATCTACACACACATAATTTTGCACACATTTATTTATTTACCAAACACATACAATCTTGCAAACATATTAAACGTATACTCATATCGGCGGCTCACAATACGCACAACCCTACGCAACCCCAACGCGTTCTCTCGACACCAACTTAACCTATATTTTGCGATCTAAGCCGCATTCAACTCTTATCTACTCCTTTCTCGCGTGGTCTATTTGTCGTCACCCAAATCAAATACTAAGAAAATGTCTCTCGTTCGAAGCTTCACCTTCTCTGCGGACAGACTTTTAAAGTTCTGCTCCAACTCAGCTAGCTTCTGTATTGACAAGCGAGAATCGGTGCTTTCGGAAAGACTCGCTCGACTTGATCAATTGTTCAACGAAGCTGATCAGGACTTCCGGAAAGCGATGACCTCGAGCGATCCGTCCATTACAACTGAGTTCGAGGACAATGCCTCTCAAAAGTTTTCCGATTGCGAAAACGAGTTTTATCGCGTCAAATCTTATCTCAAAGATTTAATTGCTGAACTCCCAGTACTCTCCTCATTTCAAAACAATCTAAATTCGACTTCGTTCCTGAATAACTCATCCAACTCGTGCATGATCAAACTTCCACCCTGTGACACAGAGCCATTCAACGGCAACTATGAAGACTGGCCAGCCTTCAGGGATATGTTCACAGCGGTTTACGGATCTCATCCCAAGCTAACTCAAGCTCAAAAATTGTATCACCTTCGACACAAAACCCTCGGTGAAGCTAGTACCATCGTTAAGCAATTCCAGTTGTGCGATGAAAATTTTCAACCCGCATGGAACGCATTATGCAAGCGTTATGAAAATAAACGTCTTCTCGTCGATACGCAACTAAAACATTTGTTTGGGATTGAGAGAATTTCGAAAGAGGATGACAATGATATCCAAAAAATCCTAACTACTATCTGCAATTGTCTCTCGGTACTCTCAGCTCAAGGTATCTCAACCTCCGATTGGGATCCTTTCCTCGTTTATCATTGTTCGTCTAAGCTTCCTGAAATAACCCTATCTCTTTGGGAACAATCTCTAGACTCTAGAAAGGAGCTGCCCACCTGGGAGCAACTTAATAAATTTCTCACTTCTAGAGTAGAAGTTTTAGAAAGATTGAATGCAATAAAACCATTCAAACCTCCCAATTTCATTCAGCATTCCTCCAAATCCTATGGAAAAACTAATACCACATCACATGCAACTACTGCAGAAACCGCTTGCAAATATTGCAAGCAAAGTCATCATCTCAGACAGTGTGGTGATTTTCTAAAGTTATCCCCCCAAGACCGTTTCCAGTATGTGAAAACGGCAAAAATATGCATTAACTGTCTCGCATACAACCACTTAGCCAAGGAATGCAAAAGTGAACACACATGCAGCACTTGCCAAAAAGCACACCACACCTTGTTGCATTTTCCTCCCAAGTCGACTCAGACTGAATCCCAATCTCGATCTATTTCTGCTCTTCACTCGTCTCAAAACCAAAACATCATCTTGCCGACTGCAATTGTTCGAGTAATTCACTGTGGAGAATTGCTGTGCTTACGCGCACTCATTGACCAAGGTTCCCAGCGAACTTTTATCACGGAGAAGTCCCAAAAGCGTCTCAAGCTCCCACTTCGTAAGCATCATACGAACGTCTCAGGCATGGGCGGACAGTTTGTCAGCTCATCGTCGAAAATTTGTAAAGTCATACTTACAAACGCAGAAAACGAGGTTCGAGTACCCGTTGATGCAATCGTCATCAACAAGCTCACCAATATGATTCCGTCAATCACAGTCCAAAAACCATCCGATCCTTTTCTGAATGGACTGGAGCTCGCAGATCCGAATTTCTCAACTGCAACTCAGATTGATATGGTCATAGGAAGTGATATTGCCCCTCGCATTCTGTTGGAAGGAATCCAAACGCCCATCTCAGGCAATATGCTCGCATAATACACCATTTTTGGATGGATAGTGAGTGGCCCTCTTGCTAATACAACTAACATCTGCGCATTTTCCACTTTTGTCGATGATGAAGCAGAGAATATTAGCAATCTGTTGCAAAAACTTTGGGAAGTTGAGGAAATCTCAATTCCCAAACCCGTATCTGACGCAGATGAGTTTTGCGAAAAACTTTACTCAGATACAACCCAAAGGCAACCCGATGGCCGCTACATGGTACGCTTACCCTTCAAATCTGAATTCCCAAAGGGCATACACCTTGGAACCTCTCGCACGGTAGCAATGTCTCAATATCTCCGGATGCAAAAAACGTTGGATAAGGACATCTCTCTTAAGTCCCAATATAATCACGTTTTAGCAGAATACATCTCTCTCATGCACATGTCAGAAAGTAGCCCCAAGGAGATCATAGTCGACCATAAATATTTTTCCTTTTATCTGCCACACCATGCAGTTATTCGACCTGAAAGCAAATCAACTCAAGTGAGAGTCGTTTTCAATGCTTCTCGGCGCTCTTCGTCAGGCCACTCATTAAACGATATCTTACACAAAGGCCCAACCCTACAAAATGATTTACTTGGAATTCTGCTTAATTGGAGAATGTACCAATTCGTCTTCAATGGAGATATTGAAAAGATGTACCGCCAAATTCTCGTACATCCCGATGATCGCTCTTTTCAACGAGTTTTGTTTAGTCCCACAAATAATGTCCTCATGAGAGACTTTGAACTAAACACCGTTACTTTTGGAGTTAATTGCGCACCCTATCTTGCAATTAGAACTCTCCTGCAGTTAGCTCAAGACTGCGAAAACTCCTACCCAATCGCATCAAAAATTCTCCGTCGTGAAATTTATGTGGATGACGTTCTCTCCGGAGATCACACGCTGGAAGGTGCCACTGAGGCACAATTCCAAATCAGAGCAGCACTCAAGTCTGCCGGTTTTCTTCTTAAGAAAAATACCGCAAATCACACAACTCTGCTAAGTAACATCCCAAAGGAAGATCTGCTTGACTGCAACTTTCTTAAAGTTACTGACTCCAGCACCACCCGTACTCTCGGGATACGATGGAACGCTAAAGATGATTACTTTTCGTATGATATCTGCCCACCCAATCTTGTAACCTCAATAACAAAGCGTCAAATCCTATCGCACGCATCCACTTTGTTTGACCCCGCAGGCTGGCTTACGCCAATCATCGTCCAAGCCAAACTTCTACTCCAATCTCTCTGGTTAGAATGCCTGGATTGGGACGACAATGTCAAACCAGCTACCATTTCCAAATGGAACACATTCATCGAGAACTTACTCGAACTTAAGCTTATCCGCATCCCACGCTGGACTGGCTATGACCCAAAGCAAGATATCCAAATACACGGATTCTGTGATGCTTCTGAGAAAGCATATTGTGCTGCAATATATGTACGCACAAGCCATCCCTCTGGCACTTCTCAAACTAACCTACTCGTTGCCAAAAGCAAAGTAGCTCCACTTAAAACGGTCAGTTTACCCCGATTAGAACTGTGCGGAGCCGTTTTACTCGCCAAGTTAGTCAAACACACGCTCACAGAAACACAAATATCAAACATCAAGTTGTTTCTATGGTCTGACTCCGAGATCGTGCTAGCTTGGTTAGAAAAGCCCCCACATGTGTGGAAAACTTATGTCGCTAATCGCATATCTGCTATTCACTCAGATACACCCAATGCAATTTGGAGTCACGTCCAGTCAAAGGACAACCCAGCAGATCTTGGTACACGTGGATGCACCAGCAACGAACTGAAAGATTCCTCTTTGTGGTGGAATGGCCCCAGTTGGCTAGCATCTGCCAAAGATAACTGGCCTGGTCCACTCCGAATTGAAATTTCGCCCCCAGAATCCAGAAAAGTCGACCAGTTTTTCACGCAGGCTAACGATGTTGACTTGTGCGACAAGTTCTCGTCGTACTCGAAAGCCCTTAGAGCAACAGCTCGTATATTAGGTTGGAGCCCAGCACAGGCCGAAATCTCAAACAACATGACATCCCTTGTCAAACTTGCCAAAATTCGACTGGTAACCGCTGCACAACAGCAACACTATCCCGACGAGTACTCCCGATTACTCAAAAATAAACCGATTTCTTCCAAAAGTTCCCTTAGTACTTTGGATCCATTCTTGGACAAAGATGGCCAAATAAGGGTCAACAGTCGACTCGCAAACGCAAATTTGTCCTACAAGGAACGTCACCCATTACTGTTACCAGCAAGTTCCAGGCTTTGCACTCTGTTTCTCGACTTTGTTCACACTACTTTACTCCACGCTGAAAATAGACTGATGCTTCGTGCGATTCGGCAAGAATTCTACATTCCTAAATTGACGAACAAGGTCAAACACTGCATTCGACGCTGTGTCGTTTGTACCCGGTTTAAACAAAATTCTAAAAGCCAGATCATGGCAGCTCTTCCTCCCGAAAGGGTTCAATTCTCACCTGCTTTTACTGTCACTGGAGTCGATTTCGCTGGTCCTTTTAACATAAAAGCATCACCCATTCGCTCAAGTCGTATTCTGAAAGGCTATGTCTCGGTATTTGTTTGTTTTTCAACCAAAGCAATACACTTGGAAGCAGTCACAGAGTTGAGCACAAAGGCATTTCTCTCAGCCTTTGAGCGATTCGTTAGTCGTTGAGGCATACCCAAAAAGATGGTCTCCGATAACGGAAGAAATTTCGTCGGCGCCAGCCGGGAACTCTCAAGAAGCTGGGAGAGTTTTCTGAAAAACTCTAACGAGCATATCTCTTCCCTTTACAGTAGCCGGGAATTCGAATGGCAATTCATTCCTCCTCAGGCTCCTCATATGGGCGGTCTCTGGGAAGCTGCTGTGAAAAGCTTCAAAAAACACTTCAAGCGCGTAGCGGGAAAATCTATTTTTACATTTGAAGAGTTCTCCACACTCTTGTCCAAAATCGAAGCAGTTCTGAACTCGAGGCCACTCTCCATTCCGAAATCCAATTTAGACACACTGCTTCCATTAACGCCTGGTCATTTTCTCCGTGGCGCTCCCATCACCGCCTTCCCAGAAAATCCAAGTGAAAATCTCTCCATCACTAATCGGTGGCAAAAACTAAAAATTATGCATCAAGAGTTCAGTAAACGGTGGCGCGACGAGTATCTTACGGAACTTCACAGGCGCTATAAATGGAAAAACCCATCCCGGAACCTTGCAATTGACGACATTGTCATAATTAAAGACGACTCATGCCCACCAACGGACTGGCACCTGGGAAAAGTTATCAAACTCCATCCTGGATCGGATCATCATGTCCGCGTGGTGGATTTACAGACCCGCTCTGGTCGCATTACAAGACCCATCGTCAAATTAATTGTCCTGCCTACAAAGCCAGATCCGTCATCTTAATACTACCCTTACTCTAAAAACAATCTTTCTCTATCTCACTCCAATCTAATCTCAATCTCATGACAACGTATCCCAAACCTCAGCTAATTGCCTTTTGCTTTCGCCCTAGATGGATTATCAATGCAAAATGTGCAAAAAGCGCCATCCATTGCGATTTTGTCCAAAGTTTTTGGAACTCGATACTATTTCGAGACGACGCACTGTACGCAGACTGGGCTACTGTGTGAATTGTCTCGCATCCTCCCACACCCTTTTTGAGTGCGATTCCAAGGATGTATGTCATCGTTGTGGAAATCTCCACCACACCATCTTGCATCTTGGAACACCGCCCAGCAAGCCGAAGAACAGCGAGCAGAGGGCAACGCAATCCTCACCAAGACCATCATCGCGATCGTCATCTCGTCCGCGTGCCCAGAGCAGCCAACAAGGAGCAGCCAACAAGGATGTCTCTAACCGAAGCAGGTCTAGGAACTCCAATCCGGATCATCGTCGCCAATCGCGGCGAAGTGCTTCGCCGCCAGGACCGCTGCAACATTTGCAAGAGGCAATTCGCTGTCTGTCCCGACTTCAAAACCTTTTGAAGTAATCTTGCCATGTGGCAAGGGGGCCGGCATGTTGGCGTAAGCCAACAATCACTTTCATTAATTATTTTAAGTTTTGAAATGAAATTAAAATGAAGTCGTCTGTTGTTCACACGACTCAGTGCAAAGGGCTGCGCACCCATGTAAGCAACAGCGTTTAGAATAATGTAAAGACTTAGAACAAGGTAACACTAGATTGCCTCTCTTTGAAATATATTTGCGCAAGTGATAAGTCGCACTTTTCGTTGAAGCTCCTGCCTTTTTATTGGACTTGTCGTGGCCAGACCCTACTTTGCCTAACCACCCTCGTGCCTAATCGCAGCAACAACAACATCAACAGCCGCCGCCATACCAGTTTGGCAGCAGCAACAACAACAACAACAACCATCCAACCACCATCCACCTCCCTTTTTGGCCAGATCCAACTTGGCCATCTAACCCCTTCTGCCATACCTGTTTGGCTTTTTCCAGATCGGCAATCAATTGATTGACAAGCTGACGCCCACTTCTTCAACAATATTGAAATCTAAACTTATTCAGTGAAGTGCAAACAAAGAAGAAAAAACTTTAAAATGGAGAACTGTTGGAAGCTTGATCTATTTTGTTATGTTTCTGGCTTCTAAAGTGCGTACCGTCTGTAATACTCTAATCAACCAGACTGGTTTGCTCGTTCGTGAACGCCAAATACAGTATGCAGACGTTGCTATATTTTAGACCGGTTGAAAAAAATCAAGAAAAAATCCCATTTGACACGCCGGACATATGGACATACTAAGGAGAAGTGCTAAGGGTGCATAACATAATTTCATAAGCGGTATAAACAGAAAAAAATGTCATAGAAAATTTACGTTCCTGATCCCCATGCCTCCCTTCCACAGCCACATTCCGATGCAAGTCAACCACCAAAAGCACCGAGTCCGGACACAGTGACGATATTTACAGAGTAGACCAATCCCAACGATCCAATGTTTGAACCAGACGACAAATGAATAATATGAGTTTTATTTAAATTTTCATAAGTATCTAAGTCGAAACTATTCATTAGAATAATCGAATGAAATAGTTTTGTTCATAAAAATGTTTCTCTTATTTGGTATCTATATTCTCGGAGTAAATAGTATAATTATTTGGTGGCGATTTTAAATATAAAAGTGAATTCCGTAAAAAAAATAGAAGAGATTGATATTTTTAAAATTGTCGTGATCTCGTAATTTTTTGTGCTGGTCAAAAGACGTGCTTTGTAGGCCTGGTCAAGAGCTACAAAATAGCTGAAGACAGTAAAGTACGAGGGCCGTCCCAGAAATAGCCGACCTATCTACTAAAACACAAAAATTTATCATTTTCTTATTTTTATTTTTCAACATAGGATCCTTTTAGGTCGATACACTTTTCCCAGCGATGTTCAATAGCTTCGATTCCTTCGATTTTTATAATAAGAACTGTGAAGCTCTTCAAAATAGGCATTAACCTCGGACTCCACCTCTTCATTTTTGCCAAATCTTTTTCCACCGAGCCATTTTTTCAAGTTTGGAAATAAGAAATAATCAGAGGGCGCTGAGTCTGGCGAACAAGGGGCGTGAGGTAGCAATTAAAATTTTAATTCATTAATTTTAGCCATTGCAACGGCAGAAATGTGAACCGGCGCATTGTCATAATGGAACAGCAAACGCGGCACCCATCTTGCGCATAACCTTTTCATGTCCAATTTTTCGGTCAATATGCGATGTACAGCACTTTTTGAAATGACTACACATTCAGCTAACTCACGAACTTTCAATCGCCGGTCACTCAATACACATTTTTTTAATTTTGGCCACCATTTCTGAAGTGGTCACCTCAATTGGACGCCTATTACGATGTTCATCTTCGCAGCTCAAACGACCTCGCTTAAACTCAGCCACCCAATATTTTATTGTTGTAAACGAGAGAGCAGAATTACGTAAGGTAGAATCCAGCTCCTTTTTAATATTGGTTGGACTAAGACCTCTTATATGAAAGTATTGTATCACATAACGATGACCAATTTTTCCATGTTTGCAATTCAATAACAAGCGTTCTCTATTAAAATCGACCAAAAAAAACTGTGCAAGGTAAAGGCACCAAACTTCAAACTTAAGCTTTTAATAGTCGGTACTTGCTCTTTTTAATATTTTTTGTGAACATTTTCCAATACTACTGTGCTAGGTCGGCCATTTCTGGGACGGCACTCCTAATATTCAAAATAGCATATGAGATATAGACCTGAACAAAAAAACATTGAAAAAAAACCAACTTTCCTTTGAAAACTTCAGGAGTCTATTACAAAAAAATCTTAGCCAATCAGACCAAACCCAATCAGGATTTTTCTACTACCATAAGTAACTTTCAAATTTGGTGGGTCTCGTTGGTATCAAAATTTTGTGATGCACTGTGTTATTACCCACATAGTAAGTTTTATGTCCATGTAGTATGTATGTAGTAGTTGTAGTAGTTGATCCCTGATGAAGTCAATATGAGTGGAGATGTCTGAGAACTACTCAAAAGCCTCGTTTATTTTTGAGTTGATATGTATGGCGCGGGACATCATTAGCTGGGAAATGCTGATTCCACATAAAGGCACTAGACCGTTAGACTGTGGTCAGAATAATTTCTCCTCACCGATAAGGTTGTTAATGACATCCAGGAATGGAATAATGTTGCCGCTGACTTTAGGCAGATATTTAGGCTCTGGTTTAAAATTCGGATGAAAGTTGATAGCAGCATTCTTCGGTTGAGTCTTCCTGGTCCACTTTATTAATTGTCCCATATAATTGGGGACTACTCCTTCTGGGTGTTATTGCCGGCTCAGGATACATTTCCTCAATATCATTATTGTCAGGTTTATAAAGGATTTGAAGCTGGCACCTTTAGCGGCATGGCTTTTCTTTGGAATTGATGCACAATAATGCATTCCTTAGTGCATCTGATTTTCCTGGAGTTTGCAGATTCATAAAAATTGTGGCACCGGGCGAGCCAGATTTATAATTATTGGGAGCTGACTGATTACTCGTACCGGAATATTATGCGTGTCCATTTCTCCTCCTTGTGAGCCAGAAGGTGAGCTTATTTCATTGGTGCCAACAGTATCGGCTGGTCCAAGTGAATCATATTATTTGGCTCGACATTTTCGTTTCGATTTGGGAATGGATTTCTTGTCAGTCTTCATCTCTTAGCCAAAGAGGAGGGCCGAAGGCCTCAATTTGCGGTTAAAAACCCCAAACCAAAGGCCCCAGTATGCGTTTTGAAACAAAATCGCCAAGAAAGGAATTTAAAATACAATTTTGTTTCTCAATTTTTTTTTTGAGCATTCGATTAAAAATTCGCCAAACTTTTATTCTTAATACTTGTATCGCTCAGTTTTTGACAGGTGAACATTCTTACGCGAGCATCCGCAAGGAAGTCGCTTGCGAGTGTTGAATCGAAAGTTTTACAAGTTTCGATTTCGATTTCCTTCCCAGGAGCTTGTATCGCATAAAAGGAATCATCCCCGACCACATAAAGTATGTATATTCTTGATCAGCATAACGAGTTGATTCGATTTAGCTTTTTCCGTCCGTCTGTCTGTTTCTACACGAGCTAGTCTCTCAGCTTTACAGCTATCGAGCGGAAAATTTTCACACTCTTCTTATAACTGCGCACTGCTAATATGTCAGCGCGGATCGGACAAATATTTCTTGTAGCTGTTATAGAAGTGATCTATTCCAAGAGTATTAAGACTTCGGCACAAACGAAGCTAGTATTGCTTTCTCGTTTATTTTGCGTAAAGTGTTAAATTAAAAAAAATTCAATAATTTAAAAAATATTTACGGAGAGCTCTTTATATTTTCAGCCTGCGGTGGCTGGTCAGGATTTATTTCTTCCATATATTGCGTCTGACTAAAATAGCGGAGCAAGTCTCAGCGTACGTGTTTATTCCATTCATTTCACAATCCAACTGGAGGACTCGTCAGTTCTTTATTTGACAACTACCACACAGATTCTTATTGTTGTCTCTTTCTCTCAACCTAACACTAAGCCAAGGTATACTTAACAAGGTAGGCGCACTCGCTTTCTCACAACCTCTTATATTAGGGAGCGAGAGCGCTTGTATCAAACAAAATTAAGAGGCAGAACACAAAAAATTCGTCCGCGTAGATGCTTCTCTCACATCTGTTGTTCACAGACTGAAATTTTAGATGCGAGCAAAATCAACGAGCGAGTGCGCCTACCTTTCAAAGTATACCTTGCAATAAGCCATGATATAACTGTATAAGGTATGGCGGATAAGTCACAGTGCTCTCAGTTCTGTCCACATTATTTCAGTCTGACTGGGTTTTTGTGTGCACAGGCACACGTAGCAAAAGCAGTTAGTCCACATTTTTGAATGTACGCGTTACCTTATATAATTGTATCACCATGCACTAAGCCACACTGACGACAGGACATTCTGTCGTCCCACTCGTTAAGTGCTGTAAAATCTCAAAACGAGCTCGCCTTATGCATCACTAATCAATTCGCCTCTAAAGTTTATCGCGCAATTCAAATAATTATTCTTTCTCTTTATATGTATTATTGTGTAAGGAAGTTTTCCAGCAGAGGTAGGACTCAGTCCTGTCCAATGTCACTTACGAAACATTTATACAGTTCCGGGACTTGGGAAAAGGGGAAAATTTCTATAATTTTTGGCAAACTTGTAAGTAATAAAACTAATCAGGTTTTTCCTTTGCCCACCCTCACGTTGACGACAACCCAGCTTATCGTAGAAGGTTGGAAAAACCAAAACCCGCTCTATTAGAACACTACCCTCTGCCCCATATCCGGATATAGTAATTAATTATTTGTTTGACGTATCATCGCAATGCTAGAATAAATATAAATTTATTACTTACATAAAATTATTGATCTTTTCTAGATCGTGTAATATTGCATCTTGTGCAAAATTGAGATCATCACGTTCCTTAAGACTTTCCAGTAAAATAGTGTTTAGATTCTTGATGTATACATGCAGACTATCAACTAATAACTGTAGATGTATGGTGTTGACTCCAGTAAGCAACTGTCGAGAAATCCATCGATTATTTGATCCCATACTTATTCCAACATCGGTAGCCAAAGATCGAATTATGCCCACAATTGAAGTTGCACCCTCAATGCGCTTCTTTGCCTACATGAAATAAATAAAATGAGAACAGCAAATAATTGTAGAAAGATTAAAAATGTCTTAGTCGAAGGTTTCCCAGAAATCTCTTCCAATCAAATTCCAACCCAAAACCAATTCTCGGTGTCCTCGAAATCTCTTTCGGTTGTTTTCAAACCTCTTGTATTTTGTTAGGAAATTTGCAGAATACACAAACCAACCGAACCGAGCCTACGCAAACTTAGCGAACTTAGCAAAGACACAGACAGGGCTGGAAAGTCTGAAATCATCAACACAGCTATGAACAAAAACTGTTATCAATTATTTGCGAGCGACTCAGCCCTGTTTTTGTAGTTGGTATTCGTACGAAAAAATAAATTTTTTTGTGAATGTTTTTGACGATAAAGTTAAATCTCTTTATTAAAACTAATATCACATTATAGTATGACATTTAAATTCGGACGTATCTCGAAAAAAATTTCATTGCGGTGCCCTTCATAACTTGGTTCTGGATCATCAGAAGTCAAAAAATCAAAGTTTTTTTGTTAGATAATACTTTTCCCCAGGTAACGCTGGGAAGGTTTTTCGAAATTTTAATTTTTCACTTTTTTGGAACACTTTGAAGGTAAAAACGCGATTTTTAGTGAAAAAATCGGCTAATTTGTAATTGTAAAATAAAAATTATTAAAAAATTAGAAAAAAAAACTCTTCAGCCCTCCTTCAAAATTTCAAAAAGATCGGCAGTAGTTTTAATTTTATGAGTTGTGGGAAAAACGCTTTTAAGTTTTTTATTCTCATACATTTCATAAATGAGACCGATTTTAGAACCTTACATTTTACTATGTCCTGAAAAATCGTTTGTATTTGTTTAATTTATTTACCATGAATCCGTTACCAGAGTAATTAAAAGGATGCATTCAGAATTTTTCGAAGATATCAAGACGGTCGAGTTCGGGCTGGTCATTGTTGAATTTGCTAATCTCTATAAATATAAAATAGTTTGTCCTCACTGACTGACTGCCTAAACGGTAAGAGCTAGAGGGCTGAAATTTGGACAGGAGTTTCCTTATGTGGTGAAAGTGCGTACGAAGACGGGGTCTTGGAAAACCACCCAGAAAAGTCGGAAAAGCGTCGCGTTTCTCTCAATTGTAAAAAATTTCATTTGATGGACCTCGTTTTATGAAGAATTATCATGCAAAAAAAAGCGGGGGTTACCCATGATTTGTTTTTAAACGAATTTTGAAATATGAAGGTTTTGTACAAAAAATGTATTTGCTTTTCTTAAATATAAAAATAAATAAAAACAGAAAGCAATGCTAACTTCGTCTTAATAAAAATAAAAAAAAATTCAATGGCGGCTACAACAATCAACCATCCGATCTGCGCGGTTCCGACATATGTGCAGCTAAAAGATGACACTGCGCCAAATTTCAGATCGATAACTTCAAAACTGAGGGACTAGTTTGCGTAGAAACAGACAGACGGAAGAACAAAGACTCAGCTCTTTTTGCTGATCAAGAAAATATATATGTGGAATAGGTCATACAGCGCGGCTTACTTAATTTAAACTGGCTAGTGTTGTGAAACTACTAGTAGTGTGCTAGCTAGAGTTGTCCATGCTCGTCAATATTGGAGTGAGATGTCAAAGTAGGCTGACATCGTGTGTGGCTCTGGTGTGTGTGACTGGATGACTTGACTACAAGTTTTTCGAGAGAACACACGCAGAGACTCACTGCGCTCTGAATATTTGAGAAAATAAATATAGAAGTCTGTTGAATTTACCAAACGAAATGTCTTCGACGCCGTCATCAGAAGTGGGATCAGCCTCGCGTTTGCTGACTGCGGATGAACAACTCCGAGCATAACTGTAGCAGCAAAATAAAAATTTTTTGTAGCTTGCAAAACCCTTGCAGGAATCGGTACGCGAGCCGCAAAAGAATATTGTTGTGTTGCCGAAATTCAACTCGGACTTTCCTGGCGCTGATGTTACGCAATGCTGCGCTACAGTCGACATCGTTTTAAATGAGAAGCCATTACAAGGAAGTGCCCAGGAAGTGTGTCACAGTGGCTATCGCAAATATGCTTTCCGGGAATATCGTGGCAGCAGTTCAAGCAACTTTTTCAACAGCGATACGACAACCCGGAGACTCCAGCGGTCGCCCTAATCCCAATGAAAGTCTCTCCGTATATGCAAGCCGGACGTCTTCAACTACAAAATGGCGTCAAATGTAATAAGAAGAGATTGCAGCATCGGTAGTACTTGGACATTTGTCCAGCTTCGATCGACTTTTGCACAGAACAGTTTATACGTCGAATGTGCACAACAGACGTGAGTTGCAGTCGGAGTTGCAAGTCTTCACGTCGGATAAGAGGCGACATAGCTCTCCGGGCGAGGAACATGGCGGCAAACGCACCAAGGCAGATAAGCAGATAAGATGTTATTCTTGTATTAAGCTGGGACATAAGTCGAACGAATGCAGAGTCAAAAAGGATCATAGTGGGTCCATTGAGCCGAGGGACTGTCGCCGGAACAAAACACACCAGCAGGATGAGAAAACCAACGTTATATGTAATCGTTGCAAGGAAAGAGGTCACATATCCCCACAATGTCCAAAGAATGTTTCTGGAACTGGAGTTGGACCGCGCACAAGCAAGCGAATTGAGCTTTGTGTTGTAGACGAACCAAAAACAAATATGCTGCAACGAGGTGAGAGCTTTCTAGTCACTTTCGATTCCGGAGCGGAATGTTCCTTGATTAAGGAGTGTATTGCCAATAAGCTAATGGGTAAAAGGGCCAATTGCGGTATCGTTTTAAAAGGCATTGGAAACGCCAATGTCTAAAGCAGTACACAAATGGCAAGCGATGTCATGATCAATGGAAATTTCATTGAGATATTGTTACATGTTGTGCCAGACGTGTGCTTGAGGAGCAATATTGTTATATGTCGTGAAATACTGGCCCAGGGACTTTCTTCTTTAGCTTCGTGTAGTGGTGTAGAGATCATAAAAGGCGAAACTATTAATGCTTGCTCTGTGCCTGAACATGATGCCAATTTTGTTAACCTCTAAACCGAAATGTATTTAAAATGTAAAAGTGGCTTGACACAGCCCAAAGAGCCAAGGCCGAGCCTCTCTCAATCTCTTGGCTTGCCCGCTTCTAATTTTCGCACAAGAGAAAAGGACCTACAGCTTAACGCCGAATGCAAACGGCAGTTTGAGAAGCTTTCCATGGCTAGTTACTACAAAGCTGACGCCAACAGCAGAGTGGGGTGACCGGGTGTATAGTTTATTTAAAGAAAAATCTTTTTCATTAGATGTTCCGAGGCGGGAGCGAACCCACGACCTCTTGCACAGCGGTCGCGCACACTAGCCGCTGAGCCACCTGGTCACACCGAAACCGAAATGTATGGGGAATATAAAAATAAATTGGTCCTCCTGTTGAAAAAGTATTCCAACTGATTTATTAATGGAACTCCATTAACTCGTATAAGCATGGGAGAAATGTCAATAAGACTAGTGGAGCCAACTAAGACCGTACAGAGGCGGCCATACAGATTCAGCCCAAGTGATAGGGAAATAGTTCGAGCTAAAACTCATGAGCTGATTCAGACTAAAGTTATTAGACCCAGTAGCTCACCATATTCCAGTCCAGCCTTGTTGGTAAGGAAGAAGAATGGTTCGGCTAGACTTTGTGTTGACTATCGACAATTGAATGCAAACACAATTACCGATAAATTTCCTCTGCCACTTATAATGGATCAGATAGCAAGACTTCGTGGTGCAAGTATTTTACCTGTTTAGATATGGCGAGTGGATATTATCAGGTCCCTATGCATCCTGATTTTATCGAATTCACTGCTTTTGTGACCCCTGACGGACAATATGAGTCTTTGGCTGTGCCATTCGGGTTAAAGAATGCGCCCTCAGATTTTCAAAGAGCAGTGATGAAGGCATTGGGTGATCTTGCCTTTTCTTATGCCATTGTCTATATATTGATACACATACATATTGATAGTGGCCCCAACTAAAGAAGTTGCGCTTGAAAGACTGCAAATTGTATTAGATGTTATTACAATCGCCGGATTTTCCTTCAATGTTACAAAATGTTTTTTTAAAAGACCACTGTTCAATATTTAGGCTTTGAGGTATAAGCGGAAGAGGTGCGACGCAATTTACGAAAGATAGAAGCACTATTCGGCTTACCACCGCCCATATCAGTTCCTACACTGCGTCAATTTATCGGTTAGCTTCATATTTTCGTCAATTTATCCCTGGATTTTCACAGCTAATGAAGCCTCTGTACTTTCTTACTTTAGAGAAAAATAATTTTGAGTGAAAAGCAGAGCAAGAAGAGATTCGTAAGAAAGTTATTTACATTCTCACAAGTAAACCAGTCTTAGTAATTTTCGTTCCTCAGTACCCGATTGAGTTGCATACTGATGATAGTGCTATAGAGACAAATTTTTGCAAAAGCGAATCAAATTAACAGAAATCTCAGAAAACTGGATTCTCGCAAAACAACGGCGAGATGCAGATATCGCGGACATAGTTTCAAAATTAAACAATTATGCTCTTCCTGATGATAGAGCAAAGACCTACGAGATGGTCCGTTATAAATGAGGTGCATGAGTGAATGCATAATAGCATTTAGGTTGGGAAAAGACGCTTGACAAAGTGTACGAGCACTACTGGTTCGATTGTATGGCGAAATATGTGAGCAAATTTGTAGACAACTGTATTACTTTTGAAGTCTTAAGATCTTCGTCAGGAAAAACTCAGATCGAGCTTCACCCTATTATCGTTCAGATCGATGGACTTACAAAATAAGTTTACTTGTACCATACTTTCACGCTAGATGCGAGTACCTGTATTAGTGCTTTAAAATCTTCGATCTCAGTATTTGGAGTGCCAACTCGTCTGGTGGCCGACCAAGGTAGAAGCTTCACCGCTGCGAGTTATGCCGAATTTTGTTCTTCGCAATAAATAAAACTCCACTTTATCGCAACTGGTGCTAGTCGTGCTAAAGGCCAGGTCGAACGAGTCATGATCGTGGCAGGATGCATTGGGCTCTAAGCTGTACAATAAATCGTGTAACCAAGTCTAGTCCTTTAGAGCTTTTAATTGGCAAAGTCGCTAGACCATTGGGTTTCATCCTCATTAATGAATCCGAAAATAAAGTTGACACATCGAAAGTAGGATAGAAACGTGTAGTTTATAAGAATAGCCGTGTCGGAGATGGGATAGGTCATACTGTGCGGCTTACTTAATTTGAACTGGCTAGTGTTGTGAAACTACTAGTAGTGTGCTAGCTAGAGTTGTCCATGCTCGTCAATATTGGCTCAAAGTAGGCTGACATCGTGTGTGGCTCTGGTGTGTGTGACTGGATGTCAAAGGAGATGACTTGACTACAAGTTTTTCGAGAGAACACACGCAGAGACTCACTGCGCTCTGAATATTTAAGAAAATAATTATAGAAGTCTGTTGAATTTACCAAACGAATGTCTTCGACGCCGTCATATATATACTTTATGTGCTCGGTGATGATTCCTTCTATGCGTTCCAAACTTCTGGGCAAAATTATAATACACTTTTCAAGTGTAGTTAAAACAAAATAGCATTTTTAAAGTAATTTGGAATGTTGAACTCGAAAATCAAATTCAAAAACTTTTAATAAAAACTTTTTTATATGGTTTTTTTTTCTTATTCTTTCGGTAGGTACTCTTATATTTTGAACCATATATCAAGTCAGTTAAGCAGGGTATGAATTGAAAGGTTTTTGAATTCTCAACATTCTTTAATGCAAATGCAAAGCTTAGACAAATTGTGTACAGTGATGAACGAGACTGTATAAACATTATATCTGCATCCAATGATACAAAAATCGAGAAAACAAAGCTAGCTTCATGTGCCGAACTTTTAATACTCTTCAAACATATCATTCCTATGGCAGCTACAAGTAATAGTGATCCGATCCGCGCGGCTTCGATATATTAGCAGGGTGCAGTCAGAAGAATATTCTGTGCCAAATAGCTTCAAACCAGAGGTCGCAACAACCGGTTCTCTCTTTGCAGTTGTCAGAAAAAAACCGGTTACGTGCGGCACATTGAGATAAAGAAACGAAAGCAACCTTTGACTGCGGTCTTTGCTTGTGTTATTTTTGGAGAGGAGAGAAACACATTTTATTTAGTTTTTTTCTCTCTCGTCTTGTTTGGCCCAATTCGTAACATCCAGTCAGGCAAATGGTCTGTCTTGTATATATCCGAGTCCGTGTCTGCTTCTCAGGCTACCGATCTCAACGTATGTTTGTATGTATGCGCCAAACTATGTGCACTCTCTCATTCTCTCCTGCACTGGCACTGTCGCTTGACTGAAATGGGCCTATTATTGTGTTGCTGGCAGACCGACCAGTGCTGAGTGAACAACAACAGCCGCTTAACAGCGGAGCGATAACAGCACACATTCGGTTGAGGGAAGACCGAGACCGTTCTTATACTCTGTATCAAACGTACACAGAGTATATTAAGCTTGTCCAAAAATTTGTAACAGCCAGAAGGAAACATCTTCGACCAAAGAAAGTATATATATGTGCATTTCCACAGAAAGGTCCACCTAGACCAAAAAAATAAAAGTACTCAAAAAAACCATGCTATATCCAATTTTCAGGGGATACAATTTTTTGAACTAATGTAAGCTAATCTTACATTTATTTACAATCCAATTCGAGATTTTCGAATGCACTGCCACGCAAGCACCGCTTATCGCATTTTAATCGTTCTGTTTCACGTTTATTTTTTTCTAAAAAAGTGACTTAGACTTCGATATCATGGAAATGCGCAAATATATATTCTTGATCAGTATCGACAGCGGAGTCGCTATAGACATGTCCGTCTGTCTGTCCGTATGAACGCACAGATATCAGAGATGGAGGTTTGACATGTATGGGGTATGGTATGTGTGGTAAAGATTGGCTGAACGATAGTCAAGCTTTGAGCAAAATAATGTTCGCTGCTGCTGCACAGCATCTAAATTAGTGTTGGGTTAAGGTTGTTCATGCCACTGAACATGCTTACTTGTTCATTTTATAAGGTGAGTCAACTCACTCAAACTGCTCAGTTGTTCAGTTGCTCATGCTGTATTTTCACTTGTCGAGATCTCATACGAGATGGGAGAAAAACATCTCAGTTTACTATGAGTTGGCTGTCAAAAAACTCATTGAAGAAATCGAAATTAGAGAATACTCTACTTCTTATTCAGTTTTTCCATGCTTTCAAAAAATTTTTGTGTTTCTCAAATTGACTATTATACATTTTTGGGACTTTTGAGAAACTTTAATGAGATGATTTGTTCAGCAGTTCAATGTTCACCTGTGCATTGTGGCGGTAACGCACTCGAACTAACTTGAATCCTTCGATGCTGGTCCCACTGTGGAATGTAGCCTATTTGTTAGCCATCTCCAATATGGTTGTGTATTTTTATTAAAGAGTTTTAATAAAAAAAACGGTTGGACTGCCACGCCAGCATGTTGCTACTTTGAACAATCAGACACGCAACAACTAACAACAAGAGCTTCTGAATAAGAGCAAGTGGAATACTCTGACTGAACAAAAATGAACAATTTAAAAAGAGCAAAATTACAACTTTTGTATGTTGAATCTACTTTGAGGAAAAATTATGTTCCAGTTTTGTCCACAGATTACAAAACTGGTCTTAGCTTGGCTCCATCAGCTTTTGTTTAAAAGATATTGCGGAAAATGTGTTTTGCATGTTTTTTTTGCTTTGAAAAAATTATGGAGGTAAAAGTGAGCAAAAATATCTGGGTTTATGAGTCTTATGCGATAGAACACATATCAATGCAACCCAAAAAAATCAAGCAAGCAGCATCAGCTAGCTCGAAGATGCCCAAATTGGCCTTTGAAGAGCGTCTTTCAAACTTGTTCGTCATGTACAATACAGAGCGGAGGTCGAATTTTTATTTCAACCTCATTGGCATATAGCCCAAAGACCCTTCTATTTCCATAAGTTTTGTTGAATTTATATCAGCTTGGTGGACAAAGCTACAGGCGGTTATCCCGAAAAAATGAATTAAAATTTGTTTTCCTAATAACTCGACTATCACTCATCCGATGCTGACCAACCCAAAACTGGAGCAGAATTTTTCATCAAAGAGGATGCAACAAAATGTCTGTTACCCTGTGTTTTCTTCAAAACATAAGGGAGGAGGGGTTGTTCTAAACCGCTGGATATTGTAAGCCACCCGAATATTGCCCCCAATAAAAATATATTACTGCTTCTTATTACCTACTTATCTTTTGAGTCCAAAGCAAAAAGATCTTTTTGGAATCTTCTTTTTCTCCGTGTAGTGTCAACGTGTAAACAAATTTTCATGTTGTATATTTTTAAATCTGATTAAAAAAAATAAAATAAAAAATATGAAGGAAAAAGTTATTTAACTTTTTAATACATATTTGAAATATTGTATTTAATTTAAGGCCGTATTGTGTCATTTCGTCCTTTACATCCTTTGTGTGTGGGAGTAACTGCACTGTTTGTTAAATCTTTTGGAGTTTTTCATCACAAAAACCATTAGTCCCCGAAAATAATTTTTTGAATCATTAATTCTTACGATCACTCAGACTGCCCCGCATTTAAAACATTTTTAAGACGGTAAAAGTGCTTATCCTAAATGGAAAATCTTCATAGTTCGCGGTCCATAGAAGGATATTTGTTGAGCAAATTGACCTATACTAGGGGTAAGTCGTCCAAAACTTGCAATTTGTTATTGTTTATTTTCCATTTGACGAAAAGCTCATGCATAACTAGGTTACATAATCAGCAGTTTGAAAATTAATTTAAAATGAAACCATGGATGACCGTTGCGGGTATTTTGCATGATAGTTTTCCATAATTAAATCAAAGGATTTTTCTTTTATGAATTTTTTGAACACAGGTCCCTGTTCTAGACAATTTATTTATTTCTATTTATTTATTCGCCAAATGAACATAGTTCTTAGCTGGCTATACTAATTTTCACCAAAATTATAATATTAAAAAAAAAAGAAAACAGATGTAATGCCTCATTGTTGAATAATATTCTGCTAGCAGTGTCTTAATTAACAATTTGTTAGCATCGAAGTCAAAGCGCATGCTAACGGGCAAGAAGTTAAAATTATCAAGGGCTCTAGATATGGGCTCACGAAGGGAATAATTGGTTCGGCAAATTTGATGGGAAAAGGGTTGAAAGGATCTAAGATTCCTATTTGGTACACTAAAGATGATCTTTCCTAACAAAAATGGACTATCAATAGCACCTAGAGCAAGGTCGTTCAGAAACATTAGTGACGCAATAGTTCTTCCATCTTCTAGTGCTGAGAGATTCAACAGGGCACATCTACTAGTATACGGTGGCAAAAGGTCAGAGAAGTTCAGCGGGAGAAGCGCTAATTTGAAAATTTTGTTGTGCCCTTTGGAACGCACAAGTGCCGAATAAAGGCTTAACCTGGTGTATGGGTCCTTAAACTGGCAGGCATTGCGCTTATCAAAGCCAAACATGGAATAGGCTTTAGGCAAAATGTAGTTTAAGGGGCACACCTAGTGTGAAATTTCAAAAAAATCGATTTTTTTATATTTCGGTAGATTACACCTTTAAAAATAACATATTAAAATTTCAAATCGATATCTCAAATAGTTTTTGAGTTATAGCAATTTAAAGAGCAGCCGCTCGGCAGCTAGAGAGACGATCATTTTATCTTTAAACTCGTTTTTCTCGAAACAGCATTTTCCGAATTTGCTGCAGTGATTACTCAAAAACAAATGATCCGATCACTATCGAATTTTTTTTTTAAATGTTCTATATATAGTTCTCCGTACAATGACCTATCGGCTTTTGATCTGATCAAAAATCGAATTTTGGCAGGCCAAAAACGACCAAAATTTTGGGTAAAATTTGACTTTTTTTTTTAAACGCCGCCATATTGTCAATTTTTGATTTTTTTTATCGTAGGTCATTGTACAGACAATATTATCTAGTTCAACGAGAATTTTTTTTTTAAATTTCATCCACGGAGAAGGCCGGAATCACTGCAGCAGTGAAGGACCTTTTTTTCGCGCCGTTGGAGATCGACTATAACTTAAAAAATATTTAATTTTTTTCTTCAAAAATTTTACTGTATATTCTTGAAACATGTATAAATATATTCTTAAAATTTTGAAATAACTGATAAAGTATTTTTTTTTTAATAAAAATCACCTTTTTTAGGCCATTACACTAGGTGTGCCCCTTAAGTACTCATAAAAAAGAAATTTTGTGTCATATTTTACTCCCAAATCAATGGCAAGCTTAAGGACGCTATCATTAAAACTAAAGTGTTTTCTCACAAGAACTAGTTTTTAGACCAAACGTTCCTATGGCAGCTATAGGCGATTGAAAGGGAGCCCGGTTGGGAAACTTCAGAAATGATTTGGAAAATGTAATATATTAAAATAGTCAGTCAATTCAGAACAGGTACAAGTGAAGCTCAATTTACACGACCTGATTGCTCAGCTGAGTTTTTCAGACCTGAGTGTCAAAACATTCAGCTGAGCAACTCAGTTCAGCATTTACACATGCCTGAGAGGCATAGTTAACTCAGATAAAAATTCAATGATTCATTAAGCGTTCTGCTGTGCGGTCCGTTTTAGTTTAATCCGGTTCTATTACACCTGTTCGCTCAACTGAGTAGCCACTGACTTCTATTTACACGGACTGACAGATACTTAGATACAGAACTAAGCTGAAAGATCAGGTCGTGTAAATTGGGCTTAACAACAATTGTGTAAAACAGAAATAAATAAACACTTGGGCACAACACACATTAGATATATTACGTCTATCCTTCACTATTGTCATCCGATTTTGATGAAACTTTATATAATTGTGTGAAAGAATATACAAAAATATTAAGGCCAGTACTAAAAATGTTTCAATTGAAAACAAAGAAGTTTTTCTTACTAACTTATGGCCAGCTAAGGTGATGGCCAACACTATTCAGCCCAATGTTGGGTAGAATTGAGCCAAAACCATGGTAGAGGCCAGGTGCAGGCATAAAATGCTATTGGCTGTATGTGGCTATGGGTACATTAATAATGCACAATAAAAAGAAAACAACTCGGGCTGGGATATCTTTTTTTTTTTTTAATAAAATGTTTTTTTATTTATATACCTTAATCTAAATTTTACAACTTACTGTTATTTTTATAATAACTTATATTGTTGGAGGGGGTGATAGTGGTCTTCATCCCCAAGGCAGCGAAGATAAGCCACAACTCTCCAAAGGACTATAGTCCCATTAATCTTTCATCGTTTCTTTTGAAAACGATGGACAGACTCCTGGATCTCCACTTGAGAAGCAAGCTCACACCACGATCTTTCAGCGGTGCGCAGCACGCCTACCTTAAGGGTAGATCTGTTGACACCGCACAACATGAAGTGGTAGGGAGCTTTGAGGAATCAATGAATCAGAAGGAGTTTGCGTTGGCGGCCTTCCTCGACATCGAGGGAGCCTTCAACAATATCAGGACCTAGTCGATTACGGCAGCCCTTGCTAAAATTGGCACACACCCGACGATTACTCACTGGGTAAGGAACATACACAGCAGTCGACTGTCTTTGCATTTCACCTTAGGTATGTTTTCCAGCCAAATCCACCAACCAATGGCTATGCACTCCCATTGGTTCCCATCGCCCCACAAATAAACAAGTAAGGGAGCTGTAGTCGAGTGCCCCGACTCCAAAATACCCTGTTCCATTGATTTCGTGTGTTTTCATTTACATAAACACACACTCACACCTACACACACTTCAACATACACACAAACGCACGCACGTGTGCTCGCGCGCTCGCGGTAACTGACAATGCAAGACACCCTCTCTCCTACAAGAAAAATTGATTCGTATATAACTTCGGTGTTTCTTGTCCGATCTTATTGTAATTTTTAGAATCGATAGACATTGGGCCTCACTTGATATAAGCAATGTCTCAAGGGTTTAACTTAAAAATTGTGGCTCTGACAGTTTTTTGCAAAATCTTGTGGCTCTATCTCTTATAGTCTCTGAGATCGACGCGTTCATACGGACAGACGGACGGACGGACAGACGGACATGGGTAAATCGACTCGGCAGTTAATACTGATCAAGAATATATATACTTTATAGGGTCGCAAATGTTTCCTTCTACCAGTTACATACTTTTGCACAACTTCATGATCCCTTTTACCCATTTTTAATGGGAACAGGGTATAAAAGTGTTATCGGAGAACTCCCAAAAAGTCACCAGGAGATGACCTTATTACGTCTAAAATGATTATGGAACTTCCAAGTCCTGCCGTTCAATACATCTCTACACTTTTTAATGCTGTACATCGATGTGGATACTTTCCATTTCAGTGGAAGAAGTCCACAATCATAATGATTCAGAAACCAGGAAAAGATAAAACACAAGCGTCATTAGTATGCTACCGTGCTTCTTAAAACTATTTGAAAAGATCTTACTCCGTAAAATTGATGACCATACACAAAATATCATTCCTTCAAATTAATTTGGGTTCCGAGCAAAACACGGTACTTTTGAGTAAGTCAACCGTGTAACTTCAGACATTTGGACTGCGTTTGAGCAACGCGAATACTGCTCTGCAATGTTCCTAGATGTTGCCGAAGCATTTGACCGCGTTTGGCTAGACGGTCTTATAATCAATATAAGGACAAAGCTTTCGCCAAATACACACAAAGTCTTAGAAAGTTACGTCAGTAACAGTGTATTTCACGGTAGCGTTCTCTGCCCTTTCCTATGTGTGCTGTTCAGTGCCGACATACCAACAGACCCTGGAATTACAATAAGCACTTTTACGGATGATACGGCAATATTAAGCAGAGTCTTGGCAAAGCAACCTAGCTTACGTGGAGGAGTGGCTGGCCAACTGGCGCATAAAAATCAACGCGCAGAAGTGTAAACATGTGACGTTCACACATAACAGAAGCACCTGTCCCCAGCAACCTTTAAATGCAACCCTGATCCCCCTATCTTTTTCTGGACCAACCCAATTATCAATTTTATTTATTTAGACACCTTAAGGCTAAATTTTACAATCTTCTGTTACTATTTGAAGTAACTTATATTGTAGGGGGATGTTATTTTATTAATTTATTTTGTTCATGTTTGGGGGTTTGTTTTTGTGTGTGCTTAGTTGTAAGGTCTTTAACATCTAAGGTTGAATGTAGTATCACAAGTTTTTGTGTTTGTATTTTGGTTAGGATTATGTTTTGCTTACTTGTATCAGTTGTTATTTTTGTCGTTAACTGTTAACTTAACTTTAAGAAATTTGTTTAAGTAGTATAAGGTTGGTAAAGGGTTCAGTGAGTATATGTTTCTAGTCGGTAAGATATGGTCGTAGTCAGGTTGTGTTTATTCTGGTTGTTGTGAAGTGTTTATGCTAGATCCTGCGATTATCCAGGTCACCTGGGTGGATCCTTTGGAGCCTGCGTCTTGCCCTTATTCCATTTATCCTACGCTTGCGAAGTAGGCGCCTGGCGAGGTTGTTTGGATGGGCAGCTACCTTGTCCAGGTACCTCACTGCCTGGACATTGATGGTATCTCCTACCATCGGAACGCCACATACCCGTTCGATGTCTCGGGTTCTGATGAACTACTCAGCTCCAGTGATCCTACGCAGGATTTTGGCCTGGAAGACCCCAATTCTGTTTAGGTGGGTCTTTGCGACGATGCCATAAACCTGGACCCCGTATCTCCATATGGGTGCCAGGATCACCTTATAAATGAGGACTTTGTTTCGCAGGGAGAGTTTATTGTTCGGGTGTAGCAACCATCTCATCCTCTTCGCCTTGCTGTAAAGCTTACCAGCAACTTCGGCGGCATGCTTCTTAAATGTGAGCCTCTTGTCTAGCATCACTCCCAGATATCTATGGGCCGATTTAGCTGGGAGGAGCTCTCCGTGAAGGAAGACACCTGGGCCACTGTCCTTTCTTAGGGTGTGGGTGACAAGACACATTTTTCTGGGTTAATGAAGATGTTTTCAGGTACTTCTGAAGCGCGTCTGTTGCCGAGTAGACACAACTGTCTCGAGCCAAAATGGCCGTGGGATGTCTCCTCAATTGGGATGTCCGCAGTAAACAGGCTGTATAGGGTCGGCCCCAGAACGCTGCCTTGAGGTACTCCTGCTCGAATCCTCTTCTTCTGGGATGCAAGGCCATCCTGGACAACTTTAAATGTCCTGTCAGATAAGAACGATCTGACCATCAAGAAGAGTTGAGGATTGAGCGTTCCCTTCAGCTTGGCTAGTAAGCCGTCATGCCAGACGATGGGGAGAGATCACCACTCATATAGCCAGCGGTCACACCTCTGTTGTGTTTGGAGCAGGCCAAGACAATTGTACAGCTATTGCCAATACGAAAAAGACCAAACTGAGGCGCGGTAAAGTAAAATTAGCTTGTCAAGATGACACAGCCCCAAAGTTCCAAAGCCGAGCCTCTCTCAAACTCTTGGCTTGTGCGCTTCTAATTTTAGCACAAGAGAAAGGGACCTACAGTTTAACGCCGAATCCGAACGGCAGTTTTGAGAAGCTTTCCATGGCTAATTACTGCAATGCTGGCGACAACAGCAAAGAGCTGTGGCTGGGTGTAAAGTTTTATTCAAAGAAAAAAACTTTTCATTAGATGTTCCGAGGCGGGATCGAACAAACGACCTCACGCACAGCAGTCGCGCACACTAGCCGCTGAGCCACCCAGAGGCGCGGTACCACAGTCGATACCGGCTCGGACTGTGATTCGCACGGAGGTTCAATTAATAAGGCGGCTGTGGAAAAGCTGCTGCTATATCCAGTTCTGGCGGGGTCTAGTACCACACAAAAGGAAATAAACAAAAGATCTTAGGAGGGCATGCGAGCAAAAGCCCAATATAAAGCGGCTCCCAAAATCAAGGTGCGACTGGACGCAAGCGGTGAGTTCACCCTAAAGGAGAGAAACAAGCTAGGCCGAGGAAAAGATTAAGGAGAGCCGAAAACACTTTGCGGAGAAATCGGCTTTCATCGTCACCTGTATGGGCAAGTGCGCCTTCTGCAACAACAATAATGTGTATGATCTAATTTCGGGTAATTAAAAGTTTATTGTGATCGCGTAGCCGTACATGCAAATAATTGAACCAAACGCATAGAATCAAGTCACTAAAGATAAACAAATGACAAAGAACAGAAAGATAAGATAATTTACTTTCGCGTTTGGTTTGCTTAGTGAATATGTACCAGAAGTGATATGATGCCAGTATTTGGGTTGAAAAGATTCCGTGAAAACATTTTGAATTTATAGAATTATAAGTTATTTAAGCCTTTCCATAACCCATTCCTGAAGTCAAGAACTTTGTTCTTTTGTTTTAATAATTTTCTGAGACAAGCACTTTGTTCTTTTGTATTATTCCTTGAAGACTGTTATTTTTTTGTATATATTCAAACTATGTAGTTAGTTATTTACTGAGCTTTGCAAAAATGGAAGGAAGCTTGAATTCCAAGGATATATTGAAATCTTTAAAATAAATATTATGTTTTTCTAAATGAAATACTAAGTTCAGGCATTCCTTTGGTGATGGGGTGAAAAGTTAAATGTTTGTTTGTTTAGGGATTCATTGTAATCAAAGGCGAACATGAATCAAGGTTGGGAGGGTTAAGACGCCTGCCTCGCGTCTACATCTAAGCGAGTGCATAAGAATGGATAATGCTTCTCTTTATACTTTTCAAGTTTGTTTTGTTAATTTAGTATCAATAGTTATATTGATTTGGTAGCAATAATGTTTATACCGTATGTGTTGGAACCAGGGACTCTTAAATTAATTTATTACTAGAGCTGTGTCTGCCAAGAATCTCCCCAGACGACTGCTTTGCATGCCCTATTAACGTGTCCCGTCTGGCATTCACTCTCTAGCAGTGCCGGTTTTGGCCACATAGGCGTGTGTTCATTTAAGATATTGTTATATAATGCAAGTCTGTTTAAAATATATGATTTCTAATTGGACCTCCTAAAACGAAAATTAAAAGCTGACACCCATTTACCGCCTGTTCATTACACCTTGCTACTTCGGGACAACTTTCTTATAATGGTCTAGTCGTCAAGGTTGGGAGGGTTAAGACGCCAGTCTCCAAGATTGTGGGTGGGATCCATACTTTAATGATCGATCGTTCGTGATGAATCTCCGAGATCTCGGACACGCGCGTGATCAAACTCTGCAGAGCCTTTTTATATATTTTGTTAAGTTGCTTGAAGTTTCAAAATCTGACACTATTTGTATCTTTCCTTCTTTGCATTTTCTCCCTTTTCTCTTTACAACCAGGATAGAATGTTATAGTTTTGAAAAGATTTGAAAATAGAAATGTTTGACAAAGTATCAAATTAACCAACCTATATCAACTTGATATGGATCTAATATCTTATACCCAGCGGCTCCGCTAGATTGACAGGCAGTAACAGCTAATTGAGTTCCAGTGGATATGAGCAGTAAAAATAGTTTGTAGTTTTTCCCACGCCTTCCAGCACAGTTTCAGCAACAAAAGTAGAACAAAATTCATCGATTTGGGAAACTTAGTGCCAACGAATATGCCTGCTTAATAAATAAAACGAAACTTCATTCAAATGTGCGGGGGCTGGAGGGAGCGAAAATTGAAATTAAACTTGATCTGCCTGCAAGTATAAGAAGCATATGTCCCATACATGTCAAACCTCCATCTTTTACCATCTCTGAGATCTGTTTGTTCATACGGACAGACGGACAGACAGACAAACAGACATACAGACAGACGGACGGATAGACGGACATGGCTAGATCGACTCGGCTGTTGATGCTGATTAAGAATATACATACTTTATAGGGTCGGTGATGCTTCCTTATGTCTGTTACATACTCTTGCACAAACTTACTACCACAGAGTATAAAAAGTTATTTTCAGTGGAAATAGTTTTTCGACCGGCCGTCGATGCTATAGTCATCAAATTTTTATCAAACAACGTGAAATTTTGTAAAAGCGTTTAAAATAAATAAATGGGGAATTTGAAACAATTTCATTGAAAACAAAAAGATTTTCTCTCTTAGATTTTTTCACACGTATATTGATGATGAAATAGTTTACATTGAAGCGAATAGATTGGCATGTCTTTGCAACTTTAACTTGTTATGCCGACAATCAGATTAGATTCTTCTTTGATTGCAACCTTCAGTCCAAACCATAAATAACATTTTTGCAAGGTTGAAAGTAATTCTACGCTTCTTACCTCCATTTTCATTTGTGCTATTTCCTTTGATTGAGCCAGAGCCATTCTAACCTCTATTTGAAGTTTAGATTGCTTTGCAAAAAATATACATTCCTTGTTTATCTGAGTTTTGGCTTTTTGATTGGGTGAATTTTGACTCTTTTTTAAAATATTATTATGGTAATCATTCAATAACTTTCCATTCTGGTCGAATCGGTCTGATGAACTTCGATGGACTACTTTGGAAAGTTTAGGGCACGTTTCAGAATCCGAACTATGGCTTTCAGTATCAGAAGAGGGTTCATCTGTCGGACAATCTGAAATGTAAGGCGAGATAGAGATATGTTTTTATTTTATGAATTAAAATCTAAATGTATTCATTAACCAAAAAGTAAGTCAGCCCCGAATTTGATACCCTATAGCTGCAGCTCAATTTAATTCAGAAAAAAACTAAAAATATACAGCACGAGGGGCCAAGCCGAGCATCACCTCCTAATATCTAGGCTTGTGTGATTCTAATTTTCGATCAAGAAAAAGGAACCTACTGTTTTACGCCAATTTTGAAGAGTAAATTTTGATAAACTCTTTCATGCGGATCTGGGTGAAGTGGGCGTCACCACTACACTACCATTAGTCACAAATGTACATAATGCAGGCTCTACAAATACAACCTGCACCATTGTAAAGCAGCAACCGCTGCACTTCTACTTCGCCTTTCCTCGGTCGAAGTGGATATATCACTTGCCCAAGAGCCATGGATTTCTGGAGACAGAATTAACGGCTTAACGACACACAAGAACAAACTTTTCTTCACCAAAGGTAAAGATACTTTAAGCAAAATACATCTTAATGCACTTTTACTTCCTCAGTTTAGTGGCGGAGACATCACTACGTTCAGCCTAGAACTGAGGAGTTCCACCATCAGGCTGGCATCTTACTATTTGGCTCATGCCAGTGAGAGCCCACCACCACCAAATTTATTTCGAGACCTGGGCAGAACAGCAACACAAGCCTTATTTTAGGAGGAGTTGCCAATGCACACCACACAATATGGGACAGAACAGACACCAACGAGCGAGAGGAGTCCCTCTATAACTTTCTATTACAAACCTACAAAACATAATTTTTGTAAGATTAAATTATTTCACAAGCACATAGCCAATAGGGGTGTTGACCCAATATTCATCATCAAAAACAGGAGAGGTCTTAGACATCATCCTCATCTCTGTTGACCAAATAATATCATGGAAGGTTTAGGTAGAGCACTTCTTCTCTGACCATAGATACATAGAGTTCGTACTAGCGAACAAATGTCCTTCACCCAAAAGGTTTCAACCCAAAAGAAGACCAACTGGGAAGTACATAATAAACTGTCCCCACCATTTATACAGCCACTCGTTCAGTAGGGCATGCCTACCCAAAAAAATAAAAACCAATTTCAAACCACCATAGTGGTCTGCACATCTGGATAAGCTCAGAAAAGAAAGTAGGCATACATTCAACGTAGCCAAACATAAAGACCACGCAAGTGCTTGGGAGTTATTTAAAAAACTTAGCATTTACAAAAATGCTATTAGGCGGGCTAAACGAACCTCTTGGGCCCATTTCTGTAGTAAAATAGAATCAACCTCTGACGCTTCTCGTTTTAGAAAGATCCTGGCTAGTTCACCAACCACGCCAGTAATGTAAAATGTCTTGACACAGCCCCAAAGGGCCAAAGCTGAGCTCCTCTCAATCTGTTGGCTTGTGCGCTGAAATATGCATGAGCGGCTGAAATATGCATGGGAAGCACTTAACTCCATATTTCATCTCGTACTACTAGACCTAGTAGCGAGACAGATGGCTGTCATAACAGCCTTAAGACTACGAGAATCCGATACCTGGAAATGGGGTAATTCGGGGCACTCTACTATACTCAATAACCAAGCAAGCATACCGTTAAATACAGACTACTGTATACATGTGTAGCCATCCAGGAAGCTGCCACTTACCTTAGCACACTCACGGTAAAAGAAGAAAACGTATTGATATACGCGGACAGTCAAGCAACCCTTTAAGCACTTGACTTTTACACAAAAAATGTTAAAACGCTCACTGAATGCTGCCTATCCCTAAATGAGATTGGCCGACACTTCAGTATTCACCTTTTACGTTACTGAAGGGAACACATATCACTTCTGGTGGGGGCCCTGACGGGTCACTGTCTTATAGGCAGGCACGCAGCACGCCTAGACGTCAACACTGTGTCAAGCCATTTTACCTTACATATGGCATCGCAACGGGCACACGTGGCCTTAGTGGAAGAGCGACTTGTCGCTCTTAGCCATTGCAACATAACCTAACCTTCATGGCTAGTTACTTCACAGAAGGCGTCATTGGCTCGTGGGGTGACCGGCTGTGCAAAAGTTTTTTAAAAAAAAAAGGTCGTAAAAACAGTCACATATGTACTAAATCGCAAAGCACGGCTTTGTTGTTCGAAACCAAACTAATAAGTTTCTTTTATAACAACAAAATCTACCTGCCTCCTTTGTTGTGTTGTGTGTCTCTAAAGTTATGCGAAAGCTTAACACCGCAACCATATCTACTGTTTTGCGTGAAATTCGAGCTGAGGCGACCCCGCCAAAAAAACAAGCGAAAAAACCATCAAACTATTGTAGCTTAGAAACTATGATTGTAAGTTCCAACGGACTGTTACCTTGTCGTGTTGGGAGGGCTTAGTAGGTGTAAGGAACCTAAGAGCAATGCCGGCGGTGGCAATCGCAACCGGCAGAGCCACCCTTGCCGGTAAGGACGAGGAGGAGCACCGAAGCAAATAGCAGTCCAAATCTGGCGGATAGGTCAAAAAGGCAACCCAGCCAATAGTCAACAATGTCATTGGAGGAGCAGATTTTACGGTGCAGGCAGTCGGATCCTCAGTACCGGCGCCGGATCGGGGTGAGAACGCAGGCCCCACGGTGTCGATATCCAGAAACTGCAAATCCAGTTTGGAGGTGGACCACTCGTCCTCGAAGAGCTAGCGCTTGCGCTTTTTCGCATATCTGTCAACGACGAGCCACCGAAAGTGAGTGAGGCTACATCGGCCACGGCCCCGACGGAGAGAACGAAGAAGGACACTTCTCGCCGCAAACAGCGCGCGGGGTACAAGGCATCGCTCAAATATCTCAGAACACTTGAGGGCCGCACCCCGGAATCGCTAACCGCGAGGGAGAAGGCATTCAAGAAGAAGCAAGAGTGCAAAATTCGGCGATTAGGGCGGCCCAAGTGGAAGCACCGTCAACCCATCCACTGGGGACAAGAAGTACCGCAGAAGACCACCCCCTTCGTCGACCACACTCTCCCAAAAGGAGGGAGCGGATGGCGGAACGGGTGCAAGTCCAAGAAGGCAAAGATTGGATGACTCATCCAAGGCTCCGGAAAACAAGCGAAGTACACCAGAAGACCTTCTGGCCAGCTTAAGCTCAAAACAGGAGCTTCAGATAGCATCATCGACCGAAGCAACCCGGAAGGAAAGATTTCACCCGAAAAATGCCCCATCCTGGAGGGGGTCATCATGCAGGCCATCCACGATGCCATGACACGAGGCGAAGATTCGTTCCAAGCTGAGTTCGAGGGCGTCTAGTGGTATAAGGGACCTAAGGTCGTGGCTTGTGTCAACGAAGAGTCCTTGAGATTTCTCAACAACACAGTACTCGGCGTTGGTGAACTTTGGCCTGGAGCAAAGATCGAAGTTATGCCACCGGACCCCAATCTTGGAGAACCGAGCCATACTGAAAATGATCAAAGGTATGAACAAGGAGTACGGAACCGACGACTGGACCATCTTGAGAGGGCTGGCGCGCGACAAAGGAAACGGCAAGAATCTCTGGATCAGGAATGATGATGATTGACGAAATCATCATTGACGAAAAGATAATCTGGGCTATCAAGTCACTCCAACCCTGTAATTCACCAGGACCGGATGACATCCGACCAGTCATGTTGCAAGTATCGATTTTGAATATACTGCCATGGCTGACCAAGATTTTCAAGGGATTTCTCCTCACGGGTTACATCCCAGAAAGCAGGCGAGAGGTGAGAGTGGTCTTCATCCCCAAGGCAGCGAAGATAAGCCACAACTCTCCAAAGGACTATAGTCCCATTAATCTTTCATCGTTTCTTTTGAAAAGGACTCCTGGACAGACTCCTGGATCTCCTCTTGAGAAGCAATCTCACACCACGATCTTTCAGCGGTGCGCAGCAAGCCTACCTTAAGGGTAGATCCGGTGAACACCGCACAACATGAAGTGGTACGGAGCATTGAGGAATCAATGAATCAGAAGGAGTTTGCGTTGGCGGCCTTCCTCGACATCGAGGGAGCCTTCAACAATATCAGGACCTAGTCGATTACGGCAGCCCTTGCTAAAATTGGCACACACCCGACGATTACTCACTGGGTAAGAAACATACACAGCAGTCGACTGTCTTTGCATTTCACCTTAGGTATGTTTTCCAGCCAAATCCACCAACCAATGGCTATGCACTCCCATTGGTTCCCATCGCCCCACAAATAAACAAGTAAGGGAGCTGTAGTCGAGTGCACCGACTCCAAAATACCCTGTTCCATTGATTTCGTGTGTTTTCATTTACATAAACACACACTCACACATACACACACTTCAACATACACACAAACGCACGCACGTGTGCTCGCGCGCTCGCGGTAACTGACAATGCAAGACCCCCTCTCTCCTACAAGAAAAATTGATTCGTATATAACTTCGGTGTTTCTTGTCCGATCTTATTGTAATTTTTAGAATCGATAGACATTGGGCCTCACTTGATATAAGCAATGTCTCAAGGGTTTAACTTAAAAATTGTGGCTCTGACAGTTTTTTGCAAAATCTTGTGGCTCTATCTCTTATAGTCTCTGAGATCGACGCGTTCATACGGACAGACGGACGGACGGACAGACGGACATGGGTAAATCGACTCGGCAGTTAATACTGATCAAGAATATATATACTTTATAGGGTCGCAAATTTTTCCTTCTACCAGTTACATACTTTTGCACAACTTCATGATCCCTTTTACCCATTTTTAATGGGAACAGGGTATAAAAGTGTTATCGGAGAACTCCCAAAAAGTCACCAGGAGATGACCTTATTACGTCTAAAATGATTATGGAACTTCCAAGTCCTGGCGTTACATACATCTCTACACTTTTTAATGATGTACATCGATGTGGATACTTTCCATTTCAGTGGAAGGAGACCACAATCATAATGATTCAGAAACCAGGAAAGGATAAAACACAAGCGTCATTAGTATGCTACCGTGCTTCTTAAAACTATTTGAAAAGATCTTACTCCGTAAAATTGATGCCCATACACAAAATATCATTCCTTCACATCAATTTGGGTTCCGAGCAAAACACGGTACTTTTGAGTAAGTCAACCGTGTAACTTCAGACATTTGGACTGCGTTTGAGCAACGCGAATACTGCTCTGCAATGTTCCTAGATGTTGCCGAAGCATTTGACCGCTTTTGGCTCGACGGTCTTATAATCAATATAAGGACAAAGCTTTCGCCAAATACACACAAAGTCTTAGAAAGTTACGTCAGTAACAGTGTATTTCACGGTAGCGTTCTCTGCCCTTTCCTATATGTGCTGTTCAGTGCCAACATACCAACAGACCCTGGAATTACAATAAGCACTTTTACGGATGATACGGCAATATTAAGCAGAGTCTTGGCAAAGCCACCTAGCTTACGTGGAGGAGTGGCTGGCCAACTGGCGCATAAAAATCAACGCGCAGAAGTGTAAACATGTGACGTTCACACATAACAGAAGCACCTGTCCCCAGCAACCCTTAAATGCAACCCTGATCCCCCTATCTTTTCCTGGACCAACCCAATTATCAATTTGATTTATTTAGACACCTTAAGGCTAAATTTTACAATCTTCTGTTACTATTTGAAGTAACTTATGTTGTAGGGGGATGTTATTTTATTAATTTATTTTGTTCATGTTTGGGGGTTTATTTTTGTGTGTGCTTAGATGTAAGGATTTTAACTCTAAGATTAAATCTTAGGTTGGTAAAGGGGTGAGGGGGAATAGGGTTGTCTAGCCGGTAAGTTGGAGTCTCAATCAGGTTGTGTGCAGCCAATTTGTTGCCTATGTCTCCGATTAGCCAGGTCACCTGGGTGGATCCTTAGAAGCCTGCGTCTTGCCCTGATCCCATTGATCCTACGCGACCTTTTGAGATACTCTTGCAAAGGGTCTTTTGCCGAGTATACGCCTCTGTCACGTGCCATGATTGCCGTGTCGTCGGCAAAGGTGGCGACTAGAAGGTCCTGCGGCTCCTCAGTTGGAATGTCCAAAGCAGTAGGCATGTCTGCTGTGAACAGGCTGTAGAGTGTTGTTCCCAAGACGCTACCTTGAGGTACTCCTGCTCGAATCCTCTTCTTCTGGGATGCAAGGCCATCCTGGACAACTTTAAATGTCCTGTCAGATAGGAAAGATCTGACCATCAAGAAGAGCTGAGGATTAAGCGTTCCCTTCAGCTTGGCTAGTAAGCCATCACGCCAGTCGCGGTCAAATGCCTGTTGGATATCCAAGAACGCTGCCACAACGTACTCCTTGGCGTGGAATCCTTCGACGACGCAGTTGACAACTCTGTGCAGCTGTTCTGGTGTGCTCTGTCCCATCCGAAAGCCAAACTGAAATTTTGGGATCTTCCGCAGTAGACATCTCTCCAGCAGTTTGCCAAATGCTGGAAGGGGGCTTATGGGTCTGTATGACTCCAGTTCATCTGGAGGCTTCCCGGGTTTGTGAAACATTACAATATTGGCATTTTTCCATGCAATGGGAAAGTAGCTGAGGCGTAGAGCTGCATTGAAGATGAGCAATAAAAACAATACTGCCTTGCGAGGGAGTAGCTTTATTTTTTCATTGTCCACTGCGTCTTCTCCAGGAGCTTTGTTGCTTTTTAGTGAGCCTATTTCAAGTTTGCACTCCTCAAAAGTAATAGGTTTGACTGGCAGCTCCATTTGTAGAGGAACGTCCTGTGTGCCCTGAACCAATTTCAGCCTATTAGACTGGAACCTTTCCTCGAGGTTGCAGGCAATAGATTCAGCTCGGTCCTGTGGGTGTTTAGCCCATGTTCCATCAGGATTCCTGACCGGAAATTTCGGCTGCACCTGCCTCTTGTACCTCCTAGTGAGTCCCCAGAGAGCGAACTTGGAGTCCTCTTTAGGGGTTGCATTCAATGGAGCTTGTCTGTCGCCTATTTCTTGATTGTGGCCAGGACTTTTCTCACCTGATTCGCAATCCTCCTGTACATTCTGTCGATCGCTGGGTCATGGGTTCTTGTGTACTCCCTCCTCAGGCGTTTTTTCAGTGCTATTAGCCCCTCTGCCGCCGGGGTCAGTACGAAACTTCTACGAGTTGTGTGTGTGGGAAGTGGGTTTGCTGGAGCAGCGTTGGTGGCAGCAGTTCTGATTTTGCTCATGAATGAGTCAATGGCGTCATCAACGTCTTCAGTGGACAGGATCTCCATGTTTAGGTAGAGGGAGTCACTCAGCTCGACCTGAAACCTGTGTATGTCAGACCCTGGGAGAATAATTCTGTGTCTGTTTGGGGTTTTTCGAGGATTCAGGCCCACAGCTGCCAGGATGGGGAGATGGTCAGACGACAGGTCATGCTCCTCGTTCACTGTAAGGAGATGTCCTGGCAGCCCCTTATACATATAGAAATCCAAGCAGGTGGGTGCGCCTCACATATTATATGGATAGTAGGTGGGTCTTCCAGTGGCCAGGACTTGTGTGGAGTCCCCACAAATCGCTTAGTGCAGCGCTGAGCCTCGTGGGTTGCCCCTGAAGTTACCCCAGAGCCGGTGCTTGGCATTAAAGTCTCCTCCAATGATACATTTTTGTCCAAGTTGTCCAAGAAGCACCTCGAAATCAGAAGAGCTCTATGGTAGGGATGGTGGCAGGTACGCAACTCCCACAAGCACTTCACCAAACATTGGCGACACCATTATTGCTGCCAATTGGATACATTTTTTGGAGACTGGAGTGATGTACACCTAGGTCAGCACCTCGATAGAAGCTCACATGGCGCAAACACATAGAGTCGAAAAAACTTCAAATTAAGCTAATGGCCAACAGCCCCTACTGGCTAATTAACTCCCGTTCCCCTCTAAAACTGGACTATAAAGTGGCTCGCAGTTATGGGGCAGTGCAGTGTGGACATCCTCCAAAGATCATAATCAAGAATTCTAAGAGCCATCACTGGACCGCCATGGTACATTCGCAATGAGTGAATCCACAACGAGCTCAGCATCCCATTGGTCAAAACTGAAATAGACCAACTTAATCAACTTAATTTTACGCACCCAAAACAACTTATAGAAATCTCTTTCCATGCTATCTACGCATTCTCGTCTCCGCAGGCATCACCTACCAACCCAGCGACTAACTTGAAGGGCCGCAGAACCAGGGCTGCAAACCGGTTTGGAGTTGAGCCGGTCCGGAATCGGAGACTCAGGGATGTTTGGAAAGTCGGAACCGAACCAGAACCGGAAAAAACATATTTTCCCGGACCCGAACCGGAGCAAAGAAATTTAAAAAGGTTTCTGTTCAAAACACCTTGAATTTATTGCGAACTCTTCTTCAATCGTAAAGTCAAAACAAAGCAGTACTCGCATTCGACTTACAAAATGTGCGAGCAATTACTAACTTTGAAAGAATTCTGTATTAAAAGCTCTGCAAATGCAAAAAAGTTATACTTAAAGGCATCAGATTCAGTTTTCAATTTTTCCAGCGATTTCTACTCAACTTGCCATACTTGTCACACTCAGGTTCTGAAGTCTTCTGCAAAATACAGTGATACAGCAAACGACTTTATTGTTACTTTTGACGGAATTTGAAGATTGTCTCAAAATTCGAATGTTTTAAAATCTTGGGACAACTATCATTGTAAAGATCTTAAATATGTCGCATTTATTGTATGTATAAGCTGTTCTTGCAACACTAAGCAATTACTAAGGTTTTTTTATCCAGCCAAAGAACCTGCAAGACAAATTAATGATTAACTTAAACTAAACTCAAATATTATATTAAAAAACATCAATACTCTTAACTTCTTTTTCCTTCTTTTTTTTAATTTACATATATGTTTTCAAAGTTAGGGGGAAAAAATATGACTGAAACCTTTTTCGAACCTGAACCTGGGTTTAGCGACCTTCTGAACCCGCTCCGTGAACCCGAACCCAAAAAGTTTTGCGGGTTCGAACCCCGGAGTGAACAACTCCCAATTTTTAGTAGGTTTGCAGTCCTGCGCAGAACACAGAACACATGTGTTGGTTTATAAAATAGATTCTAGATTAAGAGCTGAAAAATTATTGTTAGTCTCATTAAGGGAAGATCCAATAAATACCAAACAAGCATAAAAAAAAAGCATAACATGACCTAGAGCCGGCTAAAAACTGCAGGTTTGAAAATACGTTTTATTCCGTCCGAAGGGAATCGAGCCCACGACATCTTGCACAGAAGGCACGCGCACTATCCGATGCACCACTACCGGCCACGGCCACAATTTAGTTCCTTTAGATTAAGGCTTAATATAATCCAAGTCCCAAAATAACATTCAAATTTTAAAATCGAATAATAGTGTCAATCGCAAAGTTAAAAAACGCTTAAATAAAACGCAAATTTTGTTTATGTGATGAGCAATTCCCTCACCGATCGTGCAAAGTTGTTCCAATACAAAGAGTGAGAGACTCGGGGCGGGGATAGAGAAAGTGAGTCGTGAAAGTAAGACGTGTGTCGCAGCAGGCTCCCGGAAAAAAGCTTCTTATTGATGACCTGCAAGGAAAGAGAACCAGCAATTGGAATTTCACGGAGGATGGCCGCATTAATTAAAAAAAAGAGTTTGCGTTGCAGCGCACTGAAGGTAGGATTCCACTCACTTGGGAAAGAGAAGGGAAACTTGAAAAAACAAAGAAAGTTTATCCGAGTCAAAACAAGCGTGACGCAGTGAAATAGAAAATCAAGAGGCGAAACGAATCAGCTGTTTCAACCAGCAGCTCAGAGATTGGTTACCGATAAACAAGTTGCGTAGCAGTCAGCTTAAAGAGACAAAAACAAATTGATAAGCAGGTGGCGCGTTGTTTGAACAAGTGGAGTTTCAAATGACCGGACGCGGAGGACTGATTCGTACACCACCAACCGGGCTATCCGCAAATGTCCAAAAGGGGTAGGTTTGATTGCTCGCCGGAGGAGCCTACATTGAGAGATATTATGCAAGTTCTTAAAAATGTGGCCATAAAAAACGACGAAGCGGAGATCAAAGTGCAATTTGACACTGTGTCCAAGAAAGTGCAAGAGTTGAAGGAAGAAAAAAAAGCACTTAGATCGGAACTTGAACAGGTCAAGATGAATACTGCAGCCAGCCACAAGGAGTTAATGAAACTTGTAGACCAAAGTAAGCGAACAAATTTGGTCTTCCAAAGAGTAAAAGCGGATGGATCACCAAAAAGAGAGGCTCAAAAGATTTGCAGTTTAATACTGAAAATCAATAACGTTCAGGGAAAAGAATCAAGAATACTTTTCAAACGTGTCAATAAAATGGGAATTGTGGTTGAAATGGACTCGAATGACTCAGATTCCTCCGTGCTGAACAGTGCCCAAGGGCACAAGTATATACGTAGAACAGGATCTAAGCGAACGAGAAAAGTTAAAAAAAAGGACCTTTTGAATCTGTAAAAACAAATCTTAAGGAAAGACGAATCGCACTGGATCTCAGGCAGAAACGATAACAAGCGAATAGGAGAAAAACTACTAAATTTCAATAGAATTATGGAGCTTATAAACGGAAAACAAACCCAGCCAGCATTTGGAAGATCGTTTTTACAAAAATCACTTTGAGGAGTCTTTTTCGAGTCGCCTTGCTGATTAAAAAAAGAATGGTGATTAAAAGAAGACTCGAATATGACTCGTGCATATGCGGCTAGGGTACCATTTTCTCCCGACGAAAGAGTCATTTCGGATCGGAAAACGAGCGCACTTGTTACTATTTTAATCAGTAAGAGGAGTCGAAAAAGACTCGAATATGATCAAAAATTTCTTGAAATGCTGGCTGGGAACGGCTTTGTTGAAAGAACTCAATGGAGAAAAAATAACCACTGTTTTTCAAGCCCTCTTGGAACATTGTCTAGTTGACACAGCCCCAAGGCTTGTCACGTTGACACAGCTCCAAAGGGTCAAAGCCGAGCTTCTCTCAATCTCTTGGCTTGTGCGCTTCTAATTTTCGCACAAGAGAAAGGGACCTACAGTTTAACGCCGAATCCGAATTGTAGCTTGAGAAGCTTTTCATGGCTAATTACTGCAAAGCTGGCGCCAACAGCAGAGAGGTAAGGTTTATTCAAAGAAAAAACTTTTCATTAGATGTTCCGAGGCGGGATCGAACCCACGACCTCTTGCACTGCGGTCGCGCACACTAGCCGCTCAGCCACCCGACCAGAAAACTAAAATATAATAGCACCTCAAATAATGTAATCGTCTTTATATCGTCACTTAGTAATAACAACGATTTTATCTTTTAATGTTCATGGTTTGTCCAACAAGCGCTTTCACACAGATTTTTGTCTTCATCTTAATAGAAACTCATGTAGAAGCAGCCCACACAAGCAACTATGAGACCGTATTCAGCTCGTTTGTAACAGATTGCCAACCAGAAACTAGAACCAGTCGATTCGCGCGAGCGACCGTGGCAGGAGTCAACAAAAACTTAGAGTCCAGAAACAATAAGCACACCTACGAATACCATTCTGATTGCCAGCAACTGAGAATCCGAATGCCACAGAGCGAGTCTTGCATCATACCAATGTATCTGAGAGGAGTGAACTGGGCTTAAGACTTGGATCTCATTAAGGATCTTTTTGAAAATGAAGTGGAAAATGTTAATCTTATTGGTGACTGTAATGCACCGAACAACAAAACCTGGCGGATTCCTCCTTTGAATCGTTTACGTTTACTCTAGGACGACATCATAACTGGCAGTGAAAGAAAACTGTTGGATTTTGAAGACGGCAAAGGCTTAGTGATTCTCAATGGTAGAAATTATGGGAGAAATAAATCTGGTCAGATCATATGCCAATACAGCTTCGACTCAGCATAAAAGATACCTGCACAGCGGAAAAAAGCCTTAAACTACTGCCAAAACTACAGTGGGCAATACAAAACAAGGACGTATAAAGAAACGAATACGGAATGGTTTATCGTGGACGTTGTAAAATCAATAAAGAAATCGCAGCTAAAAACATCATTTATCTCAAATTATCATTTCAAACATAAGTGGTTCATGGCTAAATGTAACCGAAAAGGGAAAGAAATTTTGCGGCTCTGAGCAAATTTCGCAAAACTGATGCATCGATTGATATGCAAGAATATTACAAATTGCAGCAGGAGTACACAGCGTCAGCCCAAGAAGTCGGAGGCACCTTCAGTGCAGGTCGGTCTTACATACTAAAACTGCAAATCTTAACACAGTGCGACAAAATTCAACATTTGTCTGGCCTGAGAACGGAACTTTGAAACTAGGGGCATCAGGTAGCAACACCTTATACCCAGTTTTTCTTGATGACCTTAAGTTCTCGTTTAATGGGCACATTTATACGAGCAACATACAGTTGCAACATCTGTTGCTGGTTAAAAATATATGAAAGCAAACATTTTTGAGATAGTCCCCCCTTAAATGTGTCCTCAAGAGATGGTAACAAGCAACTAACCTCAAGAGATGGTAACCGCGATATTATTAACCTCATTTGACCACACCCATTATCGAGTCCACATAGACTATAAACGAGAGATAAAAAATAGACCGATTTCCGTTTTTTATTTTGTGACCATTGAACAGGTCGGACGTGTTTTTGTAGCGCTCCGGTCTCAATCGTTTTAAAAGTGCTTAATTCGATTGTTTATATGAACAATTTCGACCCGCGATAAAAGATGCTAATGTTAATTTAATTTAATTAATTTAATATTTAAATAAGTTAAATTTGATAAATGTCAACGTGTAATAATTCAACAAATGCTACTAGCAAAAATACCAACAACACCATGAGTCAGAACTCAATGCCCAAATGCTACTACAGCAAAACGGTGGACGACTCTGTATACAACGTAACAACGCTTACTTTGCAGTTGTATCCCCCGACGCCACCACTACAAGCAATGCGACCGTAAGCTCTCATACCCCTACACTAACTTGGAGCTCCCAATGCCCCACAACGCCTACTAAGCCACCAATGACTAGCATTTCGTCAAGCTCAACGACAAGTACGGTAACGCTTACCACCTCTCAATCGACAAGCTCAACAACAACAAGTATCCAGAAACCAACTTTCCCCACTAACCTACCTTCGAAAATGTCAACTCAGCACGACCTCCCGCAAATACATACGAGGTGTGTTCAAAAAGTATCGCGAATTTTGTGTTTTTTTCAAAAATTATTTATTTATTCATGAATATCTATTTTGTCCCCTTCAAAGTAATCCCCATGACATATTATACACTTGTGCCAACGGTTTTTCCAATCTTCAAAGCACTTCAAAAAATCATTTTTTTATCTTGTTCAGCTCCTCCTTCGATGCCGTCTTTATCTCGTCAAGCGTAGCGTAACGTCGTCCTTTCATGGGCCTCTTCAGTTTAGGGAATACGGTGGCTGCGGCATCATTAGTGTGTTGTTTTCGTCCAAAAAGTCGCGCACAAGCAACGATGTGTGAGCAGGGGCGTTATCGTGGTGCAAAAGCCAATTTTTGTTCTTCCACAAATCCGGGCGTTTCTGGCGGATTGCTTCGCGCAAATTGCGCATAACTTGCAGGTAATATTCCTTATTGACCGTTCTTCCCTGTGGCAAGAACTCATGATGCACCACGCCCCTGCAATCGAAGAAAACTGTCAGCAAAACTTTCACATTCGACCGAACTTGGCGCGATTTTTTCGGTCTTGGTTCGTGCGGCAGCTTCCATTGAGATGATTGAGCTTCGGTTTCCACGTCATAACCATAAACCCACGATTCGTCACCAGTTATGACCCTCTGGAGCAAATTTGGGTCGTCGCGGACAGAGTTCAACATCTCATTAGCAATGTTCATGCGATGCTGTTTTTGGTCGCAATTGAGCAATTTTGGTACGAATTTCGCGGCGACCCGTCTCATGCCCAAATCATTGATAAAAATCGAATGGCACGAGCCAATCGATATGTTTAGGTCCTCAGCAACTTCTCTAACGGTGATTCGACGATTGGCCAATACCATTTTCTCCACTTCATTAATTTTTTCGTCTGTTGTTGAAGTGCTCGGGCGTCCGGCACGCTCTTCGTCGTTCACATCTTCTCGGCCTTCTGAGAACATTTTGTACCACCGATAAACGTTGCTTCGGTCCAAGGTAGCTTCTCCGTATGCCGTATGTCAACATTCGGAATGCATCCGCGCACTTAATTTCGTTTTTCACACAAAATTTGATACAGGTTCTTTGATCCATTTTTTTGAATAGGTAAAAATCGAAGACGATCCAAAACACGTGCAAGCAAAGCAGCTGTCAACAATTAAGTGAACATTCAAAATGGCCGATAACGCCACAAAAAAATCGAAATTCGAATATACGTAACCCGCGAAAATTCAAAATTCGCGATACTTTTAGAACACACCTTGTACACAAGGAAGTGCAAAAGCCTACTACCCGATCGTATGTGCAGAATGGCATCGATCGGTATGTACACATTAATAAACGTAAATTAAGCCCACAAAACAAAAAAGCTGCAACACTCCAAAACTAAACAAAACAAGCGATATACCAGTGGACAAATATCCCCTCACTGGGAATAGGTTCCAAATTCTTGGCCAACAGTCTGATGCTGAGTGTGAAGAAATGGCTCCAAGTTCCGCTAAACCAAAGCCTCCACCCATCTATATAAGGGATAGCAACTGCGCGGGTACAGTTACTAAGCGTATATCGATAATAGGCAACAACAATTTTTATGTAACATCCGTCAACAAAGGCTATATACGCGGAACAAAGCTCCAAGTCAACACCGAAGAAAATTATCGAGCATTCCAAAAACGCTTGAGAGCTGAAAAAAGAGCTACTACACCTACCAACTAAAAAGTACCAAAGGCCTACAAATAGTAATCAAAGGCATTGAATCAAGTGTACCTGCAACGGAAGTCGCATCTGCTTGGAGGAAAAGTAGTTGAAGGTCAAGTCCGTTATAAACTTAATAAACAGGGACAAAAAACCACAGCGACTATTCAAAGTTGAACTAAGCCCGGAAGACACAGCTCCTATAAATAATGTAGTGCACCCAATTTATAAACTACCTTTCTTATTAGACCGCAGAATTACTGTAGAGGAGCCGCACAAACGCACAAATCCAGTGCAATGTACCAATTGCCAAGAATTTGCACTCAGCGATCAGTTTGCTGAGCATGCGGAGAGCTGGACAACACTGCCCCATGCCCTGTTAATAAGGAGGATCCATCTGTCAAGAAATGCAGTAACTATGGAGGTAACCACACTGCAAACTACAGAGGTTGCACAGTCTACAAAGATCTGAAGAGCAGGATTATTTCGCGCACAGAATTTGCCCGCTCCAATGGAAACCTTAATCAGTACACACCATCGCAATCGACCCCTGGAGTCTTTTTCACCAAAGCTACGAGATCGACCTTTGCCCCAATAAATACAACCCAAGGGGTTTCTTTCGCAAGCAACTTGAAACTAGAAACTGATAGTCCCGCACCCATTTCAACGGTTTCGCATGAAATACGAAGTGAGCCGACCCTGCCGTCAAAACAAGCGGAATAACCATCAAACTATAATAACTTAGAAACTATGTTTCTATCGTTACAGCAGACCCTGAAAGATTTTATGGTATATATGCAAGCCGCAATGCAAGTACAAATGAGAACAAAAGGGATTCTGATTTAAATGCTCGCTTCGCAACAATCCAAATAATAGCTCTTCTACGAGTTTCACTCTGGAATACAAATGGCATTCCCCGCCACAAAGTGGAGTTATCAAAATTTCTCCAAGACAGTGAAATCGACATAATGCTTCTTGCAGAAACTCACTTGACGGACCGATACAACTTTCAATTACCTGGGTATGCATTCTACGGCACAAATCACCCAGATGGCAAAGCCCATGGTGGAACTGGCATCCTCGTCTACCTACAAGCCACTTCGATATGTGTAGAGTCTAAACGAGAAAATATCACTCTGTTTCGCTATATCAGAAAATCAATTCCTAGATTTTTTTATTACACTTGCTCAACGCTTTTTGGCTGCGGGTGACTATAATTCGTAGCCCCACTGGGGCTACAGACTGACTAATCCCAAAGGGAAACAACTCTACAGCGTACTCAAGCGCGCATTATCAAACTCGTTTATATTTCTCCGAGAAAATCTACATACTGTCCGGCAGATTTAAAGAAATTACCCGATCTTATAGACTTTGCTATAACAAGAAAAGTTCCACAAAACTTAGTAACTGCAAAAGACCTTGCAGAATTGTCGTCAGACCATTCTCCAATAATATTCACCCTTCTGGAGTGCCCTCATTTTAGAAAGTATCCTCGGAGACTGACATTACACAAGACAAACTGGCTCAAGTACAAAAAATATATCAGCAGTCACATCGAGCTGAGCCTAAACATAAACAGCGAAGAAGACATCGACAATTCAGTTGAAGCCCTCACCTCTATCATTATTTCTTTGCTTTAGCTTTAAATCGTAGACTGCAAACAGTTACATTGACCGGCTGGTCTCTGATAAGCGGCGCGCAAGAACAGAATGGCAAAGCTTTAGATCGCCTGCCGCAAAAAATAATCTGAAACTTACAGAACGCGTTCTTCCCAAAGCAGCACTCGAAGCTGAAGCGCAGCTATCACATAGCCGTTATATAGAAAATTATGGCCTACAAGCACCAAATTTCCCCAATGGAGGGCACGGGCCAGTATAAAGCCACCTGCAATGGTAGACACGCCTCTAAGAAATCAGACAGGAAGATGGGCAAGCAGCAATCAAGAAAAGAAAATGCTATTGCAGAGCTAAATCCCAGAAAAGCTCCTGGACATGACCTAATTACGCATAAAATGATAGTGGAACTTGCAAGTGCCGTAATTACATATATCTCAAGGCTTTTCAGTGCTGTTCTGCGATAAGGATACTTTCCAACTCAGTGGAAGAAGTCCACAATCATAATGATTCAGAAACGAGGAAAAGATTAAACACAAGCGTAATCATATATTAGTCTGCTACCTGCTACTAATGCTACCCATTAGTCTGCTACCTTGCCTGTCAAAACCATTTGAGAAGATCGTACTCCGTAAAATTGATGCCCATGCACAAAATATCATTCCCTCACATCCATTTGGGCTCAGAGCAAAGCACGGGACTATTGGAAGTCCGGAAGTATGGCTTGCAGTTATGGGGAAATGCCTGTGCGAGCAGTGTGAACATCCTCCAAAGATCACAATCAAGATTTCTTAGAACTATCACTGGAGCGCCATGGTATATTCGCAATGAGAGTATCCATAACGACCTCAGCATCCCATTGGAAAAAACTGAAATACAGCAACTTAAACAAAAATATTATGAGAAGCGTCTTACCCACCCAAACCAACTTGCAAAGTCTCTTCCATGTTAGCAACGCATTATTGTCTCCGGAGAACTGACCTACCAACCCAGCGACTGACTTGAAGGTCCGCAGAACACAAACCAACAGGGGATGGTTTATAAAATAGTTTCTAGACTAAGGTCTGATAAATTATTGTTAGTCGTTTTAAATTTCCTTTTTTTAATATAGGTTTCCTAGTCTTCTTCTTCTTATTTGGCCTGATGTTTGTGATAGAAAAATCCGTTTAACGGTCTCGGTCGCCGCAATTAATGCCTGCCACTCGCCTTTGTCTTGTGCGAGCTGGCATCAGTTGTTTGGTTTAAGCGCCTCAATGTCTTTCAGCACCTGTTTTTTCCCAACTAAGTTTCGGGCGTCCTTCTTCCTTTCCGCTTGTACGCTTTTTTTACTGGTGCGGAGCTCATCGCCAACTTTTACAGGTCCATAAATCCTCCGAAGGACTTTTCTCTCAAAGACGCCAATCGCCTCCTCATCCACTGTTGTTAATGTGCATGCTTCTGCGCCGTATTGCAGGACTGGGATAATAAGCGACTTGTATAGCGCAATTTTCGTTTTTCGAGAGAGGGCTCTGCTCTTCAACTCCTTACTAAGCCCGTAATAACATCGGTTTGCAAGAGTTATTCTTCTTCGGATTCTTCGTTAAAGTTGTACTCTCCCATTGCAACAAATTGTAAAATACGCGTAGGTTCACTGCGCGCTGAGACTAGGAACTTCGTCTTTTCCTTATATACCGCTAAGCCCATGAGTTTTGACTGCTTCTCAATCACTGAAAACGCCTTGCCTACCACCCGTTCGGATTTGCCGAACACTTCTTCTCCCATCTTCGGGCATACTCTCTTCGGACCATATTCTGCAAAGGAGTTGGTGCATGCGCCTTACCAACTCCTTGCCGCCAGCCTTGAACAATTAAGCGGGCAGCTCATCAGCTCCAGCTGATTTGTTATTTTTTAGCCTTTTTATGGCTAACCAAACTTCGTTATGGTCCGGTGGGTCTATTTCTATATCTATATCATCCATTATTGGTTCCACTACTTCTCCAAAGGCGTCATTGCGTTCGTCATCGCCTCCCAGCAGGTTGGAGAAAAAGTTTCTCCACTTTTTGATTTTGACTTTTTGATAGAATTTGCGAGTCTCACCCATGCCGAATAGCCATTCGTCTTCCTCACGCTTACGCCTTCCTGCTCATTTTTTTCCTTCTAAAAAGGCGCTCCTCCTCTCTCCTTTTCTTTCGATATCGCTCCTTGACAGTTGGCGTTACTCCCGACTGCAGAGTTCTCCTGTAGGTAGCGTCATTCTCTGCAGTTGGGCGACGGCACTCATCATCGTACCATGACTTTTTTCGGGAGTGTTTTTTTCGGTTGTGATTGCAGCTTCTCGATGTTCAGCTTTAGACGTGTGCAACAGCGAGCGGCATGTGCCACACTGAGCCTCGTGCGTACTTTGGCTGCAACAAGGTAGTGATCCGAGTCTGTATTGGCTCCTCGGAAAGCACGTAATTCATTTAAATTTGCTTCCATAACAGACATTGTCTATAGGATTGAGGTCGGGGCGTTTAACTGGCCAATCTAATGACTGAATACCAACACAAATTTCGGTGAGTCTGAGACGTCACGTTTTGAATTCTCGAATAAGTCCAAATTTAACCTCATTTAATTTAATCTCGACCGGAAAAGGTACAAATGCATAAAATTTTTTATTGCGGTTTTTTTGTGTCGCTGGGTATATAAAAATATAGTGGCCATTGCCAATCCGATACCAGAGGCGTAGAGGAATTCTACAAGACAAAAATATTTTAGAATTCATATAATTTAGGCTTACCATTAAATAATATATTTTTATTGGTTGTATCCATTACTAATTGGGTTTTAAAATTGTTAAGAGGATATCCATGTTCCATAGCCAATCGCTTGCATATTTTATCCCTGTTGCAACGACGCTGTAAAAATATAGTGTACAATTTAAAAAAATAAAATTATTTAAGAAAGTTTCAGTGTAAATTTTCCAACAAGTGGGTCTGATATTATAAAAATTAATAGAAATTAAAATAAAAATTAACTATTTATAAATGTTTAAATGCTTATGACTTATAACCAGGGCAGCAAACCGGTTCGAACACGGAACTTCAAACTTTTATCTTGCAGTAAACCGAAACTCTTTAAAAATAAAAGCTTAACCTGTTCCGAACCTAAAATTTCGGTTCGGTTCAACAAAAATTAGATATGAAAAATTTTTGACCTATGGTATTGGATTGGGGCGACTGACTCTTACGTTCGGCAGGAAAGTTCAATAAAACGTCTAGAAAACGTTCCGAATAACTTATGGAATCTCCACCAATAATAGCCTCTGTTTTTAAAGATCTTTGACTTCAAAGCTTTTTAAATGATTCTTAAATCAAGAGCTTAACATAACTTTGGTAGTATTTTTCGTATATTAACTGCGGTTTGTAAACTTTTTAGGTCGAAAGCGATTTGTAGAACCCATGAAATTAAATTGATTTTGCTGTGTTTGTAGCCCTGGCTATAACTATGTTTGAATGGGCATAACTTGGACTTTTTGAGTAAAGAAATTTAGGCCAATAAAAATAAATTAGTGTTTTCGTATAACTTACAAATAAGGAGGACCTACAAATGTTTGAAACTCAGGTACATAATATAGGGAGCTAATTAAAAGTCTCACGAGAGCGTAAGTTAAAGTCGGCCCTGCTCGACTTCGATTTACCCGTTACTCATGGAGAGAAGTGTTTAATAGCTTTCCTTTATGGGGTGGTTTTGATACAATGAGAAAAAAAAACACTATTAAAACCTTTGTTCCAGACCCTGCTCTGAAGAAGATTGCGTTGGCGCAATGTATCCCCCAAGTCTTGCCAATTAATGCTGATGATGTCTTCCCAAAAATGAAGTGAATGCGCTCCTGTTTGTTTGTATGTTAATTTAATATGTCTTTGTGCAGACCAACCCTTCAGTTCTCAGCATTAGTGAATCACCAAAGGTTCACCGATGAATTGGTCAGAGGTATCGATGAATCATAGGTGACCTCCTATACAAATTATGCATGAATTTAACGTTGGCATGTTCTAGGCGTTCACGCATGACAGTTTATGGGTGAATCACTCATGAATTCACGAATCGATTCATCGATGATTCACACGCGATACCCTTTTTAACTCATATTATGTAAGGGCATATCCGACTTAAGAAGTATTTGTGTAAGAAGTATTTGTCCATAAATAAATAATTTATTTTGGGATAATAATAATAAAAGTCTATATTAAGACTATTCCACTAACGGTCTGTGCAATCCACTTGTTAAAAATTCTTTAATATACATATAAAATATGGTTTTAAAGTTCGGTAAAATTTGAAAGGTATGCAAACTTCTTCGTTTGGCGATGGCCTGTGTGTCGCAGCGCGACGGCTAAAATTTTTTGTGACTGCAATAGGTAAATTTGCAACAACAAATAGACACAAATTTCTGTTCTGCCGACGTCGACGTCAAAGCAGATGCGGGAACAAGGCATGAATTTGACGATGCATGAATTCTAGAACTGAAGGGAAATTATTGCTTGTGTGTTTCAATTGTGTGTATGTGTATTTGTCTCAGAAAAAGTGCTAATGCAATAATTCGCAGAATATGTAATAATGCAATAAATAATGTTATGCAAAATTTGGGCTATTAATGATACACAAAATTGTTGGCGGTAAATTCAAAATAGACTTAAGTTAAAGTAAATACAATAAGATTGATAAAAATACATCCTCCCCCTGTTGAAATGATCCACGTCAGTTTCAAGTTAATGAATTGGGAGACTGCTGGTTTTGAGATCCACGTCTCTGACATTTTCATCTTGTCCTTTTATGGTTGACGTGACTCGTGCGAGATTCCACTGTTGTTGTGGTGGGTTATCCTCATGAATGATCACCAATTGCCCTTCACATATGTTTGGCTAATTCGATTTCCATTTTGACCTTCCTTGCAGAGTATGAATATAGTCCCGATGCCACATATCCCAAAACTGCTGCTTTAAGTATGTTTATTTTTTGCCAACGATCCAGATACTTCAGCTGAGAGTTGGAAGCTGACTAATAAAGTGATTCGTCTGGAGCTGCGAGTAGAGATGAGCCAATCAGCAAATGTGCATCGGATTGAGGAGTGATCAGCCTTGTATTAAGGATGCTTCCACCTCTGTTAGAATGGTTGACAATTCTCGTATGTAAGATTTGCTTGCGAGACGTTCTTCATTAGCAGAGTCTTAGCAGACTTAGCAGACTGCTTCCCACGGACCACCAAAATGTTTCGCTCTGGGCGGAATAAATCTGATTTCGAATCCCCTTGTAGCGCAGTAGGATTTTGCCAAATCAACTTCCAGAGATTCAGTGCATCTTGCTTGAATTTTGCTAATTTGTTGGCAGCGCCTACAAAATTTGTTGCATTGTCGCAATACAACTTCTTGGGCATCCCACGTCGTGCAATAAACCTTCGAACGAACAATAAAAACGCATTAGTTGACAGGTCAGTCTCCAATTCAATATGAAATGCCTTTGTCGCAAAGCACACGAAGACAGAGGCATAGGTTTTGTATGGCGGTTTTCCACGTATTTTGTATGACGTCATAAATGGTCCACAAAATTCGACACCTGTCACCAGAAAAGGTCGTTAACCGCGAAGGCGATCAGCAGGAAGATCTCCCATCAACTGCTGCATTAACAGTGGCTTATATCGAAAACAAACAGTGCAATTTCGGACCACTTTTCGTACCAACATTCTAGCGTTGATAACCCATAACTTTTCTCTCAATTAAAAAATCCGAACCTTGCAATTGACGTGCAAGTTCTGTTAATGTAAAAACTAAAGGTTCAGACGAGTGATGCGATTTGTACTAGGCAGCAAACTTAGCATCAAAGGATAGCTCCGATCTGGCAAGTCTGCCGCCTACCCTTAGTATTTTCACATTCACATAGTTATCAAATTCCATTCGATGGAGACAAGGAGCAAGACTTTGCTTGCTCTGCTTTAATGACTTTCTTGTTTCTATGAGTTTAATGTCTCACTGACCTTAAGTAGACGATTGGGTAAGACTCGATTAAAGACGAGATAGACATAGGAAAGAATCCGGAGGATGCGCAAATATCACGATGAATGTTCAATAGTCTCATTGATTACATACCATGAACGCTCTACTCCTTACTTCGATTGGAGCTGAAAGTGGTTCGCTAAAAATTGGCCCCTCTTCGGGTGGGCCTTTCAAAAATTCTGGACCTGTCAGCCACATGTTGGTTTGAAGATCTGATGAGCTGCAACCTCTTGAAACGATGTCAGCTGGATTTTTAGCTGTCGGAACGTGACGCCATTGAATGCTGCTGGAATCCTTTTGTAATTCAGCTATCCGATTTGCAACAACACAATTTAATTTCGAAGAATGCATCTTCAGCCATTGTAGAACGATTTTGGAGTCGGTTCAAAACGTAACATTGTTGATATAAGGCATGAAATTTGACTGAAATTTACGAAATGTTTTGTTGAGCAAAACTGCTGCGCATAATTCCAGCTTCGGCAATGATTGGACCTTAATTGGAGCGATTTTAGATTTTTCAATTAACAGTGTTGTCTTAACATGTGAATCGATCTCCATGCGAATGTGTATGCAACACCCATATGCTCGTTTATAGGCGTCTGCAAATCCATGAAGATCACCTTCGACTTGAAGTGACGTAGAGGAATTTTTAATTGGGATGTATTTTGAAGATCGTTTCTCAAATCAGTCCACATCTGATTTTAATTTCCTGGTAACGGATCATCCCATCCAAGTTTTAGTAAGTGTATGTCTTGCAACAGAATTTGCATCTTATAATGATTGGGCTCATTAGTCCGAGGGCATCAAACATATTTGCAGCAGTTGATAATACTACTCGCTACTACTAGGTAGCCACGACAATCCTAGTGCCGTTGTTGAGTTCTCTTCTTCGATTTTAATTGGAACTTCAGTTGACGATGATGAAATAAGTTCTGTTAAGATCTATAAAACTTGGTGATAGTCAAGTTCGCCTTTTGAAGAAGAGCTATGATCTGATAATTTTTCGGTTTGAGTTCTCTAATTATATCGGCTCTTGTGAGGAGATCATCTACATAGAAATTAGTTCTAAGCACCAACGCTCCGATGGGAAATTCTGACTCAAACAACTGGGCAATAAAGTACAAACTAGGGTTGTGAAAATATGTAAAAAATATCGTATCGACGATTATCATTTTTTTAAAATATCATCAGGTTTTTGCAATATTTATCACCAAAATATATCGATATATCTGATATTTTTGATATTTTTATATTTCGGTACAAAAATCTTAAACCCCCAAAATATCATTAACTTTAAATGCATTATAATTTTTTTGAGCTTTTTATTAATTAAAAAGAAAACAATAAACTTTTTTCCATTAAAGAACAGAGATCTTAAGGTTGAATATTTTAAGTAAGGATACAAGAAAAAACTTAAAAGACTTCATTTCATGTTTATACCCTGATCCCATTGAAAATGGGGATCATGAAGTTGTGCAAAAGTATGTAACAGGTAGAAGGAAGCATTTGCGACCCTATAAAGTATATATATTCCTGATTAGCATCAACAGCCGAGTCGATTTAGCCATGTCCGTCTGTCCGTCCGTACGTCTGTTTGTCTGTCCGACCGTCCGTATGAACGCGTCGATCTCAAAGACTATAATAGATAGGTGTAGGTAGGTGTAAACCAGATTCAAATCGAGTTTGTTTCAGATTTGGAAAATTCCTCCCCCTCCAGGGGGAGCGCTTAACCCTCCAAGGGTTAAGCGCAAAAAACTGTCACGTCCACAATTTTTAAGTTAGACCTTCCAAACTTTATATATATCATGTAAGGCCCAATATCTATATATTCTGAAAAGATCAATAAGATCGGACCGAAGTTATAAACGAATCAATTTTGCTTTTGGGAGAGAGGAGGGGCCTTGCATTGTCAGTTACCGCGTTTGCGCGTGCGTGTGTGCGTATGTTAGAGTGTGTGTGAGTATGTGTATATGTAAATGAAAACACAATAAGTCAAGGGAACAGGGTATTTTGTAGTCGGGGCACTCGACTACAGCTCCCTTACTTGTTTAAACAATGAAAAAGTTAAATTTTCTAAAAAAAAAATGACATATATTGGTAACATGATTTTACCTCCAAGGATCTCAAAAAACTCTTCGTTTTATATGAATATCCGTCATGCGGCTTCGCGTGTCGCAGACAACCAATTTTGATGCACTCATCTTCTCTTTCTCAGATTTTTAAGTGTAGTGTGACCAACCACAATATCAAAAAATATATTTCCAAATAATATCGATATGCGATATATCAGGAAAAAAAATATTTCGATATAAATATTTATTTTTTTGTCAAAATATCGATATATTGATATTTTGATATATTATCAACAAGCCTAGTACAGACAACGGATAGCTAAAACGGTGCAGAAGACAATCCATAAGTAACCGTATTTAATTCGTACATTTGAATCGGATCAGTGGGGTTTTCTCTCCATAGGATGAGTTGAAAATGTCTGTTGCGAGGATCTATCATGAATTGTCGATACATTTTCGTAATATCGCCAGTAAGAACAAATTTATGCAGCCTGAACATGAGAAGAGTCGTAATTAGGTCCTATTGGATTGTTGGACCAACCTTTAGTATCTCATTCAGCGATTTTTCAGAAGACGATTTAGCTGACCCATCATAAACGACTCGTAGCTTCGTTGACAAGCACTCTGGTCGTAATACACAATGATGTGGAATAAAGAAGTGAGGTGTATTGTAATCCTGCGAGCTGATTGGGGACATGTGCCCTATCCTCAATTTTTCTTCAATTTTCCAAACAATTCTACTTAGCATTTCCTCTACTAAATATAATTCCTTCACTAAGTGACATTGAAATGTTGGAACAATTGTTGAAGCAGTTGCGATATTTCCACTGACTATCCATCTGAACTCTGTATTGAGAAGGCATGGCTTTCCTGGACCAAGTGTGTATTTCCCAGTACAAATTGCATCGAAAAATCCTTCTGTATTTATCAGAATATGAATTTTATGCGGTTTGTAGTCCATTTGGAAACTTCCATTGAGCTATGTCTACACTACTGCTCGGCTGATTAGTGCAAATTGATTTAATGACAGCAAAGGTTGAAGTCCATTCAAAATCTGACGCGCGAGACTTGAGTGTAGTAGCTACGTTGTAGTTGATCGGTTTTACAGCATCGGATATTACGCTCACAGCTTGCGAGACTCGACATCTTTCTAATTTTTTTTTTTTTTTTAATTTAAAAGGTAATTTTATTGAGCTTAGTGACCCTATTACATCTAAGTTTTTACAAGCTATTGTTACTCCAAAAAAAACCTTATGTTGTAGTGTTTGTTTTGATTTAAATGTTAGATATTTGTTGTGTTGTGTGTTTGTTTTCGTGTAGTTCTAGTTCTAGGGGTTTTGAGTGCTAGGTTTGTTATATATTTAGATTGTTATTGATATATATGTGATAGTGTAGTGTAATGACTGTGTATGTACAAAGTTTGTATTTAAAAGCTATAAAGGTATGTAATTTGTGTGTGATTTATCGTTGGGAAGTATGTTTTCATGTCAGTTTTTTCGTACTAAATGACGGGTTTTTGAATGGTAAGCCTATATCCTTCGGTTAGCCAAGTCAGTGGGATGGATCCTCTGAAGTCTCCGTGCTGCCCTGATCCCGTTTATCCTTCTTCTTCTGAGCAGGCGTCTGGCAAGGTTGTTTGGGTGGCATGCTACCTTGTCAAGGTAACGTGCGGCTTGTCTGTTTATGGTATCGCCGACCATAGGGACACCACAATCTCTCTCTATGTCCTTGGTTCTGATGAACCACTCTGCACCAGTGACTCGTCTGAGCATTTTTGCCTGAAAGACCCTAATTTTATTCAGGTGGGTCTTGGCGGCGATGCCATACACCTGGATGCCATACCTCCAGATCGGTGCCAGGATCACTTTGTACATCAGCACCTTTTTTTTCAAGGACAACTTGTTGTTTTCGTTAAGGAGCCAGCCCATCCTTGTTGCCTTGCTTCTCAACTTGCCAGCCACTTCCGAGGTATGCTGTTTAAACGTGAGTCTCTTGTCAAGTGTGACCCCAAGGTACTTATGTGCCGTTTTGTGTGGGAGCACCTCTCCGTGAAGGAAGACTCCAGGGCATATGTCTCTTCTGAGTGTGTGAGTGACACAGACACCTTTCTCAGGGTTGACTGAGATATTCCACCTGCAGGCCCAGTTCTCCAACCTTTTCAGGTATTCCTGCAGTGTATCTGTTGCAGCATAGATGCACTTATCCCGTGACATTATCGCTGTGTCGTCAGCGAACGTCGCGATCAGCAGGTCCTGCGAGTCTGCGATGGGGATATCAGTCGATGTGGGCATGTCAGCGGTGAAAAGGCTGTACAGGGTTGGGCCAAGTACGCTGCCTTGAGGTACTCCTGCTCGAATCCTCTTCTTCTGGGATGCAAGGCCATCCTGGACCCCTCTGAAGGTTCTATCAGAGAGGAATGATTGAACCATCAAGAAGATTTGAGGATTGAGCGTTCCCTTGAGCTTGGCCAGCAGGCCATCATGCCATACACGGTCAAATGCCTGTTGGATATCCAAGTACGCTGCCACAACGTACTCCTTGGCGTGGAATCCTTCCAGGACACATCTTTCTAAGTGCAAGCGTTTCGCTGTGTCCTCTGTTATTAAGTTATTTCCGAACAAGCCGCAACGACGATGGGCAGTACTCACACACTGTAACACCAACTTTGACCGGTACAGAGTATATTATAGTAGGGCGTGACCGACTTTCTTTCTTGTTTGTTGTTGCAGATAGGGGCAGTTTGAAATATTTTTTCTTAGTAGAGCGATTTTCGCTGCCAATAGATGTATTGACCCTTCAAACAGTCGAATATATACATATGGACCCACAGATCAAAAATATATACATATTTTTGTCCTACGACGTTTGGCACGAAGAATATCTAAGAGTGATTGTTATTTTTAATTTTTATATAATATCAACTAGCACATATCCCGGCGCGCTTCGCTTCGCCGCCTTCATTCTATTCTGGATCAGTAAAGCTATTAAGAATCATCACATAAAACCGATATAGTTTTTCTTTTCCGACCGTTATCGTTATTGATTTCGTTTTCGATGCCGTTATCGCTACCGGTACTGAATTCTTTATCGCTATCGATACCGTAATTGTTAATAATTTCATTATCGTTATCGTTATTGTTATTGATTTCTTTTTCGTTATCGATACCGCTATCGTTATCATTATCGATACCGTTATCGATGCCGTTACCGTTATTGATACCCTTACTGTTATCTCTTTCGTTATCGTTATCGCTATCGCAATCGTTATCGTTATCGGTACCGTTATTTCTTATACTATCCTAACAAACCAAGTTTAAAGCCAATCGGATGAAAATCGATTTTTGGCTGCAGAGTTTTCCGAGTTTTCCGACCCTAAGGTCAAATTTTCCAACATCATAAAATTATTTACTCTTTGTACACGTAAAATGATTTTAGAGAGCAAAATTTAATGAAATATATAGGTACTTCTTTTAGGAAAAAACGAGAGCGTAAGTTAAAGTCGGTCCTACCCGACTTCGATATACCAGTTACTCAGGGCAAATAGTGTTCAATAGCCTTTCCCTATGTTAAATAACAGAGCATTAACATTATGTGAGGAAAAAAAAACGGATGTATCGCCAAAAAGTATGCAACGTTTTTATAACCTTTATAACTCTGCCATTTATTTTCCGATCTTTATGAAACTTTCAAAGATTGTTGATATTGGGCACATACACTACACTGTACACTGACAATAGGAGTCTACATACAAAAAATGGTGGCTCTAGCTCTTCTAGTCTCCGAGATCTAGGTGTTCATACAGACAGACGGACATGGATATATCGACTTGGCTGTTGATGCTGATCAAGAATATATATACTTTATGGGGTCGGAGATGATTCCTTCTGCCTGTTACATACTTTTGCACGACATCAGTATACCCTTTTTACTCTACGAGTAACGGGTATAAAAACCTGCAAAAGAATAATAAAAATAAGAAAAATGGTGATGGCTCCACTAGGCTTAAAGTTTAATTGTTTCCCTATAAAAATATGATCGAAAAAGGAGTTTTAAGGCACTTTTAATTTTTTGGTCTCGGTTGAGCATTCTGTGGAAATGCCCATATATAGATAGCCGTATGAAAGAACACGATATAGGCAATATTTCTGCATCATTGAGCGCGTTCTCCAGCACACACCAATCACCAAACATAAATCAACAATCAAAAACAAGAAAGAAAGTCGGTTAAGGCCGACTATAATATACTCTGTACCAATGAAAATGTATGCTCAGTATGAATTTTGATGCTGCAGTAGCATCCGAAAGCAGTGTTGCTTCTGCGCAACATCGAACATTCAATTGCTCATAACTCGACTATCGTTCATCCAATTTTTACCATCGGCGGATCGATAAATAATCCTGCTAACTAAATATATCCAAAAGGTACGAGCCTTCTATCTATAAAACTGTCGGAGATACGAGGTGTGTTCAAAAACTATCGCGAATTTTGAATTTTCGCGGGTTACGTATATTCGAATTTCGATTTTTTTGTGGCGTTATGTTGCTACTCATGTCTCTCACTTATGCCGACAAGCTCGGCCATTTTGAATATTCACTTAATTGTTGACAGCTGTTATGACGTGGAAACCAAAGCTCAATCATCTCAATGGAAGCTGCCGCACGAACCAAGACCAAAAAAAGGGCGCCAAGTTCGGTAGAATGTGAAAGTTTTGCTGACAGTTTTCTTCGATTGCAGGGGCGTGGTGCATCATGAGTTCTTGCCACAGGGAAGAACGATCAATAAGGAATATTACCTGCAAGTTATGCGCAATTTGCGCGAAGCGATCCGCCAGAAACGCCCGGATTTGTGGAAGAACAAAAATTGGCTTTTGCACCACGATAACGCCCCTGCTCACACATCGTTGCTTGTGAGCGACTTTTTGGCCAAAAACAACACACTAATGATGCCGCAGCCACCGTATTCCCCAGATCTGGCCCCCTGTGACTTTTTCTTGTTCCCTAAACTGAAGAGACCCATGAAAGGACGACGCTACGCTTGACGAGATAAAGAAGGCATCGAAGGAGGAGCTGAACAAGATAAAAAAAAATGATTTTTAATGCAATGCAAGTATAAGAAGTTTTTGTCCCACAAACGTCAAACCTCTATCTCTTACCAGCTCTGAACTAAGTCACTGGTCACAAAATTATGTCAGTGGTCACTAAAGTTTCAATTGTATTTAATCTTCGGCACAGAAGAAGTTAGTTTTGCTTTCTCGTTTTTTTGCTTATTAATATTGTGTAAAATATGGGTGGAGCCTAGGTTCGAACCAAAACCTTCGTCCAAAAACCTAAAATTTCCGAACCTGAAGCATTGGTAAATTTTGATTCGAACCCGCGAACCGGAACTCCAAAAAAATGTTTGGGCTTGCAGCCCTGGTCCCTCATATTAGAATTTAAGGGTCTCATACCGAGTTTTTTAACAAAGTTTGATTTGGTTGAACTGTGTTATAGTCGATAAGTACTCCCCTTCCTCAATATTAGGCATATTAAAATTGGACAATTACGCAATCGGTTCTACTAAAAAATTATTCTCTAGTATATTCTTACCTTTTTCTCGATTTCTTTTGCCATTTGAAAGTGATTTTGCAAAGTTTCCATGTCCATATCGTTTGCAACTTTATAAGCGTCAAATTGTTCTAAAAAATAGATTATGTCAAGCATGATATAATGAGTAAAGCATATAAAAATGAACATGTTTAAAATAATGTTTTAGTTTAAAGAAAATGTACATAAATATCTATACAGATGAACAAGGTTTTGGTAAAAGCAGAGTTGGTACGGAGAGACGGAAGAACGTACAGGGGTACATTGACTTTAACAGTAGAATGCTGTGCTTAGCTGTCTCGAGTCAAACAAGAACAATGAAATGTGTGTCAATCCAATATATTTCGGTTGCAACCATCTTCAGGGATACTACAAAACAATTTACCAATTACAATTTTATATTAGATTTTAAATTTGAAACAAGAATAAAAATGTAGGGAAGCTAACTTCGGCTCGACCGAAGTTTTTATACCCTTGAAGCTCATATGATTTTCAGGACGTCAATAAGACTGTTTTTCAAACCAAACTTTTCTATGGAAGCTTTACTATACAGTCTTCCGTTTTCAAACAAACTGAGTGAAATCATGAAAAAGCATAGAAATCCTATAAATACGATGTCTGTTGCCGATTCCATTCAATACAAAAAAGTTTTTCAAACTAAAACTTGTTTTCGACGATCGGTCGGTTTTCATACTTGTGCAGCGTATATGTACTACTTCGTGGAAAGTTTCGTGAATATAGCTTTCAAACTGACGGGGGAAGTCGCATAGAATCAGCTCAGCTCGGCAGCGGTCGTCAACTGGCAGCGGTCGTCAACTCCGCTGCGTCCAAGGAATTATGATATCCCGCACGAGGAGCAAGATCAGCTGTTTTAGGGCACAGGGCTAGCTTACACTATAAGAAACTTTGTATGACAGATTTAGTCTGATTCTGGAGTTATTAAGAAACGGTCGAACGGCTCTATGCTAAAGGCATATAAAAAGTGCTCGCACCGCGGCGAGCTCTTTATATCTTCTAGCATTGCCTTCGCGTGGGAAACTAAACTAACCAAACACAATCTAACATAACTTAATTGGCGCCCAACACAAGCAACAAGAACCAAGTGCAAAACACTAAAAAAAAAAAACGAAAAACTAAACAATCCAAATTGAAAATTCAAAAGCTAGAAGTAGCGTATCCAGAGCAACAAGTGGCAGCAGAATAATCTAACAACAAGATCCAAGTGCAAAACACGAAAAAAAACCAAAACTAATCAATCCAAATTGAAAATTCAATAGCAAGAATCAACAAATCCAGAACAACGAGTGGCAGCAGAATAATCTAACTTAGTGATAAGTGCTACCTAATAAATAGTTATATATATATAAATTTTATAACTTATATAAATTTTATGGAAAAGAATTTTGTATCCTTGTGCTAAGCATAGCTGTTAAATTGCGATTACGATTAATAATCAATTAGATTATTATTAAAAATAATTCTAATGATTATTTAATCCCCGGTATAAAAATATCTGACTACTAATTGATTACGATTAAAAATAATCAGAAAATAGTCGGGATTAATGGCAATTAACAAAAAATAATCAAAAATAATCAAAATTAATCAAAAAATAATCCGATTACTTTTATTGATTATTTTTGACTATTTTCAAAAAAATTAATATTCATCCTGTACCGAAATCGCTTTTAGTTATAAAATAATGCCTAACATTCATTCAATGAGGGATAGCTAACGACTAATAATAGTTGTAACACATGTGTTCTGCTCTCGACATTCAACAAAAATGAAATGAAGAAACACAATTGAATTTGTATACCCTTGCAGAGGGTATATTAAAATTGTACAGATGAATGTAAAAGGCAAGAAGAACTGCTGCTTTTTGTTTTTGCACGATTTTCTAATATTGTCTTAATTGTATTTACAGGATGAATATTAATTTTTTTGAAAATAATCAAAAATAATCAATAAAAATAATCGGATTATTTTTTAATTAATTTTGATTATTTCGCCATTAATCCCGATTATTTTTGATTATTTTTAATCGTAATCAATTATTAATCGAGAGAATCTGAAAACAATCGTAATTTAATGATTATTTTTCATTTTAAAAAAAATTAATCAATTATCTAATTGTTATGATTAATAATCATTATTTAAGAGCTATGGTGCTAAGCTATACACAGAAAACATAAGTAGAGCGAAAAATTATCCATTTTCAAGCTATCGGTATAATAAAAAATAAAATAAAAGGCTCAGCGGGTATGGTGTTGTCTTCATTAGGCACCCCTTGCAATTTCAAGGCAATAATAAACCGTCTTGATTTTACATACGCGAACAATCGTCCGGCTTACTTAATTAAGCAGGAAATGTCCACCCTCAGACAGGGAAACTTGTCGATCTTAGAATACTACGACGAGGTCGAAAAGAAATTGACTTTACTGACAAATAAGACCATCATGACAAACAACAAAGACATAGCTGCAGCCATGAATGAAAAGTACAGAGAAATTGCACTACGCGTAATTGTATCAGGAACTCGAAAGGCAGTATACCAGCTTATTTTTCCGGCAAAACCAAAAGATTTGCCCACTGCTCTAGCCTTAGCCCACGAGGCTGATGCAAATCTGGAGCATTCTGCTTCTGCGAATAACTACGCTAGGGCTCTTGTGGATAAGGAAAAATTAAGAATTAACCAGAAGGAGCATCTCGTAAATTCAGCTGCAGAGGGACAGTTCCTGGGCTTAATGTAATGGCATAATGTAAAGAGGCTTCTTAACGGCTCTGCTAGGTTTACGGGACCGAAACAGCAAAGGATTAATCATATTTGCCAGCAAGTTCTCCCACCGTGCCAAGGGGATAGTGAATATCAGGCAAAGCCCGAAAGTGCGGTATCAGATTGCGAAGACGAAATCGAGTTTGATCAGCTTAATGTTTAAGTCCAACATCCGGAAAATCCGTCCAGTCACACATAGAACTGACGGTTGTAGGGGAAGCTATTAGGTTGCTAATAGATACCGGTACTTAAAAAAACTACAAAAGTCCAAAAAACAAAAGTCCCCAGTCCAAAATCGATTTATGCTTAAGTCAATCCACGGTAACTCGGATATCAAGGAAAAATGTGTCTTCATCTTGTTTGGCACAGATACAAATTTTTTTATACTCCCTTCGCTATCAACATTCGATGGGATAATCGGACTTGATCTCATAACTGAGACAGGTGCCTCGCTAGACTATAAGAACAAAGTTATCTCGACCAAAAATCTCGGTTCAGAGGTACTTAAATTGGTAAAGTGCGCGGACGTAAATTTTTTCCAAATCGAAGAAATTAAAGTGCCTAGCTCAGTTGCAGCCAAATTTCTGAAAATGATTAAAAGTCTGTTGGCGGTTTTTGCAATCTTCAACGAATCATTACCTTTTAACACGAATGTCGTTGCTACTATTCGTATTACCAATAATGACCCCGTCTATTCAAGGCTATACCCATACCCGATGGGTGTAGCCGAAAACAGCTTTCTCCATAGGAAATGGGAAGTATGAATTCTGTAGGCTACCCTTTGGATTGAAAAATGCACCTAGCGTATTCCAAAGGGCCATTGACGACGTTTTAAGAGAACAAATCGGAAAAACGTGTTATGTTTACGTGGACGACGTAATCATATTTTCAGAAAGCGAAGAAGACCATGTTTTTCACATTGCATGGGTCTTGAGAAAACCTTACGAAGCCAATTCACGAGAGAAATCGCATTTTGAATGTCTAGTACCTCGGGTTCGTCGTTTCTAGGGGTGGTATCACTACCAACTATGACGTTGTTCAATGTTAGATCCTTTTTAGGACTCGCAAGCTACTACCGATTTTTCATCAAGGATTTTGCCTTAATAGCAATACCTTTTACCGACATCTTAAAAGGCGAAAGTGGTAAAATAAGCGAATCAAAATCAAAAAAAATCAAAATTGATTTCAACGAAAATCACGTACGTGCTTTTAAAAAGCTGAAGGAATTCCTAGCTTCCGAGGAAGTGTTTTTACGCTACCCAAATTTCAATAATCCATTCGATCTAACGACGGATGCGTCATCCATGGCCATACCGTTCATGCTTTAGAGCAAGAGGCATATTCTGATTTGGCCACAGTTCACAGCGAAATGTCATTAACCTACACGGTTGAATCGACGTATAAACCTCTGAATTGTTTTAGGAATCAAATATTTTTGGAACAGGCTCATTTTGCCGGTAAAATGAGTTTCATACTTTTTACCGAGAGGACACGGCATGTCATTCATATCACTGACAAAAATACTCTTATCTAGGAAGTCAAATAAGCCGTGAACCCAAGCGTGTTTAACGCGATATATTGTGATTTGCCGACCTTGGCCACGATTCAACACGAACTGGTTAGGTATTTCCCAGCTACCAAGTTCTGGCATTGCAAGAAAATTGTCTCGGATATTTTCGACAAAAATGACCAACGGGAAATAATTACAGACGAGCACAATCGTGCGGCTTCTCCGGAAGGCAGGAACTCTCCTGTGGTTATGGGGGCGTATGTAGTGAGGTAAAGTTGCTGATCGGTTTAACATGGAAAACCCAGCGCGATCCTGGCTTACTGCGTCCCAAGTCGACTCACACCTCCCCGTGGTAACCCCTGGTAACAGAGCAATGCATCCGCAAAGCTGCTGGCTAACGTGAGCGGCGACCCTCTCCCTGGGGTCAAACAGGTGGCGTCGCATCGGGCTTGGCACCCGATAGGCGTATCCCCACCCGCCAATGAAAACTAACACAATGCCTCGGATACGGACCCCCCCCCCCCCCGACGACGACCCACGCAAACGTTTTAAGGACCACGATTTGAGGATATGCACCTGGAATGTACGCACCCTCAATAGAGAGCGCGCGGATTCCAAGCTGGTGGATGTCCTCGAGGAACATTCGGCGGACATTACCGCACTTCAGGAAATAAGATGGACTGGACAGGGGTGTAGGAGGATAACATCCGAAACCAACGCCCCATGGAAGATCTACTACAGTGGACATGATTCGAAGCACGAGTTTGGTTGCGGCTTTGCAGTCAACAAAAGACTGTGCCGCTCTGTCATCAGCTTTACACCAGTTGACAAGTGACTTGCCGCACTCAGACTTAAGGCAAAATATTTTAATATTAGTCTTATCTGTGCGCACGCCCCGACAGAAGAAAAGAACGATTCGGAAAAAGACGAATTCTATGAGCGCCTAGAAGACCTACATGAGCGCTGCCCCGATCACGACATCAAGATCGTGCTAGGCGACTTTAACGCAAAAAATCGGGAGAGAAGAAGTTTATCGCCCGACTATCGGCCGATTTAGCCTTCAAGATGATTCCAACGGAAATGGAGAGAGGCTAATAGACTTCGCTTCGGGCCGGAACATGGTCATTAGTAGCACCAGATTTGAACACCGCAACGACCACAAAGCGACCTGGACTTCCCCTGGTCAATCAATACGAAACCAGATTGATCACTTTGTGATAGACGGACGGCACTCTTCGAGTGTTCTAGACGTACGTGTGCGCCGAGGAGCCAATATTGACTCGTATCACTACCTTGTTGCAGCCAAAGTACGCACACGGCTCAGTGTGGCACATGCCGCACAGTCTAATACACGCCGAAAGCTGAACGTTGAGAAGCTGCAATCACAACGGACATCCGTAGCCTACTCAGCAAAACTCACCCAGCTGCTCAGGGAAACCCCACCTGGCCCTCCTGGTGTTGACGAACAGTGGAAGCATATTTCACACTCTATGAGTACAGCTGCCAAGGAGATTCTCGGTTTCGGCGAAAACTCCCAAAAACAGTCATGGTACGATGATGAGTGCCGCCACGCTACTGCAGAGAAAGACGATGCCTACAGGAGAACTCTGCAGTCGGGAGCAACGCGGGCTGTAAATGAGAGATACCGGGAGAAAAGGAGAGGAGAAGCGCCTTTTCAGAAGGAAGAAAAATGAGCAGGAAAAGCGCATGAGGGAGGAAGTCGAAGTGCTGTTCGGAAGGAGTGAGACTCGAAAATTCTACCAAAAGATTAGGCAACTAACCGAAGGTTTTAAGCCCAGAGTCACACTATTGAAGGACGAGCACGGAAATCTGGTCAGAAATGCGGAAGTGGCACTAGACAAATGGAGAAACTATTTCTCTAACCTGCTGGGAGGTGATGACGAACACAATGCCGCCTCTAGAGATAGATCCGCCGGACCATAATGAAGTCTTGTTAGCCATAAAAAGGCTAAAAAATAACAAATCTGCTGGCGCTGATGAGCTGCCTGCTGAATTGTTCAAGGCTGGCGGTGAGGAGCTGGTAAGGTGCATGCACCAACTCCTATGCAGAGTATGGTCCGAAGAAAGCATGCCCGAAGATTGGAACCTAAGTCTACTCTGTCCAATATTTAAAGAAGGAGACCCTGTGGTTTGCGCCAATTACCGCGGGATCAGTCTCCTTCCCATCGCATATAAGGTTCTATCATGCATCCTATGTGAACGTCTAAAGCCGAGAATAAGTGAACTGATTGAACCTTATCAGTGTGGCTTTAGACCTGGCAAATCCACCACGGACCAGATATTCACATTGCGACAAATTCTGGAGAAGACCCAAGAGAGATGTATCGACACCCACCACCTTTTTGTTGACTACAAAGCCGCCTTTGACACGCCGATAAGGTCAAAGTTCTTTAAAGCCCTGTCTACCTTTGGTATTCCAGCAAAGTACGTTCGACTTTGCATGATGAAGTTGAGAAGCACACAAAGCTCCGTCAAAATAGGTAAAGACCGCTCCGAGCCTTTCGATACCAAAAGAGGTTTTAGGCAGGGTGATACCTTATCGTGCGACTTCTTTAATCTACTGATGGAGTACATACTGCGCCAGTGCCCAAATGCTAACAGAACGGGCACCATCTTTACCAGAGATAACATGCTACTTGAATATGCCGATGATATTGACATCATCGGCAAAAGCGAATCTGTGGTGAAAAAGGCGTTCTCAGAGATAGAGAAGCAGTCACAACTTATGGGCTTAGCGGTAAACGAGGATAGGACGAAGTACCTACAATCAATTAGTCTACGCATGGACAATCTGTTGCAATGGGAGACTACAGCTTCCAGGTTGTTAAGGAATTTGTCTACCTCGGAACGACGATTACCAGCGACAACAACACCAGTCTGGAAATCCGAAGAAGAATAACTCTTGCAAACCGATGTTATTACGGGCTCAATAAGGAGTTCAAGAGCAGAGACCTCTCTCGGAAAACGAAAATTGCGCTATACAAGTCGCTTATCATCCCAGTCCTGCTATACGGCGCAGAAGCATGGACAATGTCAAAGAAGGATGAGGCGGCAATTGGCGTGTTCGAGAGAAAAGTTCTTCGGAGGATTTATGGACCTCTAAACGTTGGCGGCGAATTTCGCATCCGAATGAATCGCGAACTGTATGAGCTCTATGGGGACACTGACATAGTCAAGCGCATAAAACAACAGCGTTTGCGCTGGATAGGACATGTTACCCGTATGGATGATAACGCTCCAGCAAAGCGTGTGTACAATCGGCATGCGATAGAGTTGGGAGGCACTCCCCCGCCTGGTCGACCAAAGCGGAGATGGCGCGACCAGGTGCAGGGAGACATTGCGAACCTGGGAGTGTCCTTCTGGTGGAATGTCGCTCGGGACAGAGGCGAGTGGCGGGCATTAGTGGCAGCGGCCGAGACAGCGGCCGAGACCGGTTGAGATGGCCAAAGAAGAAGAAGAAGAATCGTGCGCACAGAGCTGCCCAAGAGAACGTTAAACAATTTCTTACTGACTACTATTTTCTGAAAATCGCAAAGCTGGCAGCCGAAATTACTGCAAATTGCAAAATTTGTTCTAAAGCAAAATACGAGAGTCACCCTCGTAACCAGCAACTAGGTAAAACCCCAATACCGTCTCACACGGGAGAAATGTTACACGTCGATATCTTCTTCAAGGACAAGAAATATTTCCTCATTTGCATTGACAAGTTTTCTAAATTCGTGGTTGTGCAGCACATTCCGTTACGCACGATAGTGCATTTGAAGCCTACAATTCTCGCACTCATAAATTTTTTCCAAATGTAAAAAGCATTTATTGCGACAACGAGCCACCATTAAAGTCAGAAACGATTACTTCCCTTTTACGTAATCAGTTCGGGGTTGAAGTTTCAAATGCACCGCATCTCCATAGCGTTTCAAATGGACAGGTCGAGAGGATCCACAGAACCCTCTCGGAAATAGCAAGATGTGTCAAACTCGAAAGGCGAATTAACGATACCACTGATCTTATCCTTATAGCGGCATCTGAGTATAACAGAACACCTCATTCTGTAACCAACAAAAGACCAGTCCTTCCATACAGAATAGGGTCTTCGATGTTGGCGAAGACGTGCTGGTAAAGAATAATAAAAGACTAGGAAACAAGCTTACCCCTTTGTACACGGAAAAAGAGTGGATACCGACTCAGGAACAACAGTTCTCATTAAAAGGGGGGTGGTCCATAAGGTAATAAAACCAATATTCCCATGACATTTTTTTATTATTCCGATTTTTGTACTTTTTATAAATTTGCAATTTTATATAATTAGTGTAAAATGCTTTTAATGCTTCTTTCAGAGCTCTAATCGTGATACTTTTCATTCGTATATTGACGGGAAAATTGACGGACTTCTCTAACTCGGACTTTATCCCTATAACGGACGGAAACGTTATTATTTGAAAAAAACTATTTTTACAGTACACCACGAATTTGACAACATACTCTGAAATTGCCGAAGACACGCAAAAACTATCCACTCATTTCCCTTTGATCACATGATAAAGATTCTTGAGTCGGACGTATCTCATATCGAAACACTTTTACAATCACTTGATGTTCACCACAGACATGCGAGGAATCTCAATATTTTCGGCACTGCTCTTATGGTAGTCGCTGGGACACCGGACTTCGACGATTTTGAGAGACTCACATTCAGACAAAACGAACTGATAGACTCGGAAAAGAGACAGATATTACTTAATACTAATTCACAAGACCAAATAAATAATCTGACAGACACAGTTAATGTAATAATTAGAAAATCTAAAACTAAACAAATTGACACAGGACATCTTTACGAAACATTACTCTCTATAAATAGAATGATGATTTCCGAGCTTGAATCCTTGATTTTAGGGGTCGCTCTTACAAGAATTGGTATTGTAATCCCCACAATATTGGATTCCAATGATTTAGTCGAAATAATGAACCAGCGCTCTACAAACGGTACTATAACTGACTTAATGGAAGTTTCTCTTATTAAAATTCTGTTAGATAATAATTTCCTCTACTTTTTTATTAAATATCCTACAGGAAGAAAGTCGGTCAAGCCCGACTATAGCATACTCTGTACCTGTGAAGTGCTGCCCATCACCGTTGTTGTGGTTGTAAAGGATGGGTCGACTTGTATGTACGTAGTATGAAAAGAAAGAAGAAAGAGAGTTAAAATAAAGAGGATGTTGAGGTTAGGAACCCAAGTCCAGTTCGAGAAAAGTAGCTGCCTCGATAGGATGAGTCCATAGTGTAATGGGTGTGAGGGTGGTGGGGTTGATAGGGCAGTTAAACAGGTGAAGAGTGTCCTGTGGCCCTAGGCCTCATTTTGGGCAAGTGTCCGTGACTTTAGGATTAATCCTGGTCAGGTAACTGTTGAGTTGCCTACCCTTCCCTGATCGGAGTTGTGCAAGTGTGGATCTTGTGGTTCGTGGAAGGGCTGTCTCGTTTTTGTCAATGGGCGGTGGTCTGCCTCCGAGAATAACATTTTCGTGCAGAGCCTTGATAGTGTTTTAAACCATGTTGGTGTGGGCGATGTTTCAATGCAGTCGCTTTGTGTCATCACATTTGTAGCGATAAGATCCTCAATTGCGGTTAAGGCCGTTCTAAGGTCCAAGCGAACAGGCCATCATGTGGCAGCCGGTGGTCACTCGGAGGGCTGCATTTTGCACCGTTTGCAGGTTCCTCCATTGCGTGTCGCTTATAGAAGGCGACCATATCGGAGCCGCGTAGCTGATTAGTGATCTACCAATCGCCTTGTAGGAGGTCACAATGGTTTTCTTGTCCTTTCCCCAGCAACTTCCTGCTATTGCCTTGAGGACTTTATTTCTGCTCCTTGCGTTTCTGGCCACGCCTTCTGTGTGTTTTTCGAAGACGTAGAGTGAGTCAAACGTAACCCCCAGGATTTTGGTGTTGTTGAGGGTGGGAATACTTTGACCATTAATATGGATATGGAGTATTTGTTTGACCTCCTTGGTCCACGTGGTCAGAAGTGTGGCGGATGATTTATTGGCTGATAAGGTGAGGTTCCTGACAGAGAAGAAGTTCTCCAAAATGGGCAAATAGCTATTCATCCTCTCTTTCAGGATCCTGGTGTCCTTTCCCGATGTAATTATTGTGCAGTCGTCGGCGTACGAGACTCTGCAGGCGGTGTTGGCAGGTTTGCAATGTAGAGGTTACACAATAATAGTGAGTTACTCCTTGTTTTAGTTTCCTGCTGCTTGACGTGGCTCCTCGAAATTCAACATGAGGCTGCCTTCCTGAAATGTAGCTCAGCATCATCTTTTGATGTAGTTTGGGAGCGTGCTCTGATGAAGGTCTTGGAGAAGGATAGTGTGGCTGACCATATCAAAGGCCTTTGATAGGTCGAGCGCCACTATAATAGACCTTCCGTGTGGTCTTTTGCTGTTTAAGCCTGTGGTGATGGTGGTGGCAAGCTCACAGAGAGCTGTCGTGGTGCTTCCCTGAAACCATGTTGGTGCTTGGCTGGGGTACGGTGTTCCTTTAGGGTTGGTAGTAGGAGTGCTTCTAGTATGTTTATCACGGGGGACAGCAGTGTTAAGGGTATATTGCCAAACTCAGTCTCTGTGTCAAGCTCGAACTTTTCCCAATCGGCCTTGCCAAAGTTTACGAAAGTGCGTCTTTCAGATGTTACGAAATCTGCATCTTTCGAGACTTTGGTTGTGATGGGGATATGGTCCGAGTTCAACGCAATGTCCGCGTGCCAGGTGTTGGTCAGTAGGGCGGGGCTGACAATGGTGAGGTTAGGTGAGCTGCGGCATGTTGCTGTAATGCGGGTAGCACTGGTCGCTCCGGTGATGGGCAGCACTTCACAGGTACAGAGTATGTTATACGAGGTGTGTTCAAAAAGTATCGCGAATTTTGAATTTTCGCGGGTTACGTATATTCGAATTTCGATTTTTTTGTGGCGCTATGTTGGTACTCATGTCTCTCACTTATGCCGACAAGCTCGGCAATTTGGAATGTTCACTTAATTGTTGACAGCTGCTTTGCTTGCACGTGTTTTGGATCGTCTTCGATTTTTACCTATTCAAAAAAATGCATCAAAGAACCTGTATCAAATTTTGTGTGAAAAACGAAATTAAGTGCGCGGATGCATTCCGAATGTTGACTGTGGCATACGGAGAAGCTACCTTGGACCGAAGCAACGTTTATCGGTGGTACAAAATGTTCTCAGAAGGCCGAACCAAGACCGAAAAAAGCGCGCCAAGTTCGGTCGAATGTGAAAGTTTTGCTGACAGTTTTCTTCGATTGCAGGGGCGTGGTGCACCATGAGTTCTTGCCACAGGGAAGAACGGTCAATAAGGAATATTACCTGCAAGTTATGCGCAATTTGCGCGAAGCAATCCGCCAGAACGCCCGGATTTGTGGAAGAACAAAAATTGGCTTTTGCACCACGATAACGCCCCTGCTCACACATCGTTGCTTGTGCGCGACTTTTTGGCCGAAAACAACACACTAATGATGCCGCAGCCACCGTATTCCCTAAACTGAAGAGGCCCATGAAAGGACGACGTTACGCTACGCTTGACGAGATAAAGACGGCATCGAAGGAGGAGCTGAACAAGATAAAAAAAAAAGATTTTTTGAAGTGCTTCGAAGATTGGAAAAACCGTTGGCACAAGTGTATAATATCTCATGGGGATTACTTTGAAGGGGACAAAATAGATATTAATGAATAAATAAATAGTTTTTGAAAAAACACAAAATTCGCGTTACTTTTTGAACACACCTCGTAGTCGGGCTTGACAGACCTTCTTTCTTGTTTAAGCTTAATTTTTCTAATTATTCACACATAAATTTTTTTTTTTGACTTGATGGACGGAAAGTCCGTCAACAAAATTGTATATTTTTTTAACAAACTCTGCTAGCTCCTTGACAGTACATTTTCTGTTTTCTAAAACAGTACCAAAAAGTTATCACCAGCAATTTATTACTGCGACTCTTTCGTTGTAATACATGAAATACAGGCTCACTTGAATACTGAGATCTCATCTGAAAAGTCAAAATTCTTGAAACGCTGCTAAATCTGTTCTTCTGCAATTCATTCTGTGTAAGTCGCATTTAAAGTATGCAAAGGATTTTACCTAATGAAAATAGTTCATTTAGTTGTGAGTCAATTTAGTAAAATATTTTATATTTGAAATGCTGAAATGAATCTGTAAAATGATAAACGCACATATTCTCATCTCACTCGGAGACTACAAAAGATAGCAATATGAAAATTGTATACAATATTGATGTAGGGAATATTTCTGCATCATTAAAACAAAAATCGTGTTTTTTGAGTTATGACAGTGTTGAAGCAAGTAAGCGATATGGTCACTTTGGAAGCTCACAGCGGATCAGTTTTGCTTATAAAAGCTTAAGAAGAAGCTTTACGAAGCTTTCTGAGGAATTTCAAATTAGAAAAACAACGGATTCCTAAAAGTCACAATTTGAAATAAATCCCGTTAGCGAAACCTTTTGGAAATTTTATTCCATAAATAAAATAATTAATTATTGCTTACCAACTTGGCAAAATCGACCACTGTGGAACGACCCCGCTAAAAAATGTTTAGACTTTATTTTCACACTAAACGGGCGGTTTTACACTGCGAGCTGCAGACAAATTTACGCAACGTGCAAAATTTTAAAATTTGTATTCGATGAAGTGTTACAATTATATGTATGTAGTTATAAAAATATATTACCTAGAGTTCTTGGAGACGAGAGATCCAAAGAGTGTTTTAGAGGATCCTGCAGGTACTTTGCCCAACAGGATGATTTTATGTATCGACTGCGTTCTATAATTTGCGCCTTGTTATTAAGAATTTGTTTATATTGAGAAATTTCTGAGTTATTTTCCAATGTTTTGTCAATCTTGTCAAATATTTTCTTTGATGAGTTGATATCTTTATTATTGTTTGTAATAACAGAGATATTGTTTTCACTTTTGTCACTTTTTGTATCCTTTCGTTGATTATATCGACCCTGTTTGTAGTCAAAAATAACCGGTGGTAGTTGTCGATCATCATGAGATGACTTTTGATATTTAGACCTCATCAAGTCATTTCCATATTGTAAACATTTTTTCTTTTGTTTCCGATTTTCATTGTCATATTGAGTTGAAAATTTAAGTTTTAAAGCTTCACTCGCATTCGAAAGTTCGGCATCAGATGTCTAAAAATAAATAAACAAATTTTATACAAAAGTTAATCAATTTTAATGGTGGTCCCTTCTTAAGTAAAATCGATTACGGTGCATTCTTTTTTTCTAATATCAAATCTGAAGATTCCACTTAATTTAAATTCAACGTATTTAACTTAACATCTAACGTTTCAATCCCATATTCTCATTAAATATTATACCATTTTGAATTTAAAACAAAATGGAAAGTCGGTCAAGCCCGACTATAATAGACTTAGTACTTTCCAAAGTTTTTGTTAAGGTGTGTGAAGTGCTGCCCCTCACCGTTACGACCGGTGTTGCCCACAATTGTTTTCCTTATAACTCGACTATCGTTCATCCGATTTTTACTTTGACAGATCGAGAAATAGTCCTGAATACTAAAAATGTCCAGAAGAATCGAACCTTCTATCTATTAAACTGAGGGAAATATGACTATTTTTCTACTTTGCAAGGGCGTGGGGGGGTCGTGGTAAAAATTAAAAATTAATTTCATCTGCCTGCAAGTACAGGGTGGGTCAAAAGAAGTCATCCGATGTTGTTTGGCTATCATTTTTTTTCTAAGTAAAAAACGTATATTCTGTTTTTTGATTATATTTATTTGAACCTTTAGAATTTTATTGGTCATTTCGAGAAGATGATATCGGCTAAATGGGCGCCGTAACAATTGATTGCCATACGGGCTCGTTTTACGGGGCACACCTAGTGTGAAGTTTCAAAAAAATCGATTTTTCTTTTTTTTCATATTTCGGTAGATTACACCTTTAAAAATAACATATTAAAATTTCAAATCGATATCTCAAATAGTTTTTGAGTTATAGCAATTTAACGAGCAGCCGCTCGGCAGCTAGAGAGACGATCATTTTATTTTTAAACGCGTTTTTCTCGAAACAGCATTTTCCGAATTTGCTGCAGTGATTACTCAAAAACAAATGATCCGATCACTATCGAATTTTTTTTACATGTTCTATATATAGTTCTCCGTACAATGACCTATCGGTTTTTGATTTGATCAAAAATCGAATTTTGGCAGGCCAAAAACGACCAAAATTTTGGGGTAAAATTCGACTCTTTTTTTTAAAACGCCGCCATATTGTCAATTTTTGATTTTTTTTTTATCGTAGGTCATTGTACAGACAATATTATCTAGTTTAACGAGAATTTTTTTTTTTTAAATTTCATCCACGGAGAAGGCCGGAATCACTGCAGCAGTGAAAGAACTTTTTTTTTCGCGCCGTTGGAGATCGACTATAACTTAAAAAATATTTAATTTTTTTCTTCAAAAATTTCACTGTATATTCTTGAAACATGTATAAATATATTCTTAAAATATTGAAATAATTGATAAAGTAGTTTTTTTAATAAAAATTCCCAAAAATCACCTTTTTTTTAGGCCATCACACTAGGTGTGCCCCTTACGGCATTTTTCATCACTTCGGCAAGAACTTCGGGCTGCAGATTCTCGCACTCGTGTCGAATGTTGTCCTTGAGGGCTTCCAAGGTCTCGGGCTTGGTTACGTAAACACGGGACTTCAAAAAACCCCACATAAAATGTCTGGAGCGGTTAATTCGGGCGGAAATGAGGTGGAAATGAGCCTCATCGCTCATTATGATTTTGGTCGAAAAATCGATTATTCACGATTAATCCGCGTTCTTGGGGAGTATGTCGATCCATGGCTTGTTCACTTGTATTCTACATTTGTCTAGTCCACAATTGTCAAAACAGATCTGACTTTGGCGGCTATTTGTAAAAATAAGAGCATCTTCCAATAGGGTGACTTCTTTTGACCCACCCTGTATAAGAAGTTTTTGTTCCATGCATGTTGAACTGAACCTCAGAAGACGCGGACGCCTCGACAAAAGAAGAATTCTAAAATCTCATGCCAATGCTACATTGACGGTGGAGAGAACCATTAGCACCTTCAAATTGACCTGCATCACTTAAAAGTGGCTACTGCTGCCCTTCCAGAAGAACAAACTGGTAAGCATATAGTAAATGTTTAATAAAAAATATTGAATCCGTTCCGCCGTTTATACCTAGTACATGGGAACAAATAAGTTATCTAGTCGACACGTTTACCACAGCATGTTCTAAATCATTCAATAAGGACTATCCCCCTAGAAAGCAAAAATCCACATACTTCCATGGTAAAACACGGAACTAGATAAGCTAAGAAAGGATTATAGGCATACTTTTAATGTAACCAAATTCAAGGTCCTCACTATCTCATGGGAATTATACAAGAAAAACTTAACACCTATAAAAAAGAAAAGAAAAGAAAAGAAAGAAAGAAGCTAAGAAAAGAAAACGCACCTCTATAGCAATGTAGAATCCACCTCTGACCTAAGAAAAGCTAAACCACCAAATAAAAGCTAAACGCACCTCTTTGGCTTATTTCTATAGCAATATAGAATCCACCTCTGAAGCATCGCGTCTTAGAAAAATCTTGGCCAAATCACCTGTTTCGTCAAGTCTTTTACAAAAGGAAGACGGAACTTGGACTGACTCCAGCAAGGAATCCCTGGATCTCTTGCTGACAACACATTCTCCAGCTTGTTCCAGAACTCCACAACCGACAATTAGGCAACCAAACCTTTTAAGACCAATTAATAGATATATCAGCAATCCAATCATTAGAACCATTTTAGTCACAATGACTAGACAAGATATTTCCAGCCCAGCTACAAAAATCTTTGGAGCACACCATGGCGTGGATATATACAATTTTTACAAGCTGCCTCAAGGTTAGCTATATACCCACTAAATGGTGGAAAGCAGAAGTGGTATTTATACCCAAAGCTGGTAAAGCCTCACATGCTAAGCCCAGCGATTACACGCCAACAAGCCTATCCTCATTTCTTCTAAAAACACTTGAAAAATTAATTGGCGCCAATCTTAGGCCTCAACCCTTCTCTTGTATCAAATACATTCGTTAGTGCCTGGTGCCATTGCCTCTGCCTTGGCGTATGTGGGAGTGGATGCGCCGCTGATTGAATTCATCAACCTGATGCCCTCGATTAGAGCAGTAAATTCTAGCCTTGGTGGTGCGTCCGCTCACAGGTTCGTCCATCGAATCACACTGCAAAGGCGTGTTCTTTCCCCGCTTCTCTGGGGCGTTGCAGTTAACCAACTACTGCGCCTCATGGAGGCGAAATGACATGTTGTGGTGTCATATGCGGATGACATTGCACTCAAAAAAAAAATCAATTCAAACGGGATTACATCAATCCGAAACATGATTGAAAACAGGGTAGTCCCGGATATTCTTAAGCCGATCCGGAAAAAGATTGATTTGATCTCACTTTTTTCAATCCTGAAAAGATCATATTTATCCCGCATAAAGATTAAATTAATCAAAAAATTCGAGCTCAATTTAATCCCAAAGCAGGATCACTTTAAGCTTTATTGAGATAAATTAGCTCCCAGAAAGATTCCTCTACCTTTCCTTTCTTCCTCCATTTTCCGTAGGACACACCCACCGACACCAGTTTTGGTATATTTAAAGCTTATGAAAAGAACAAAGAAACATAAAAATTATTGTTGTCTTGTCTGGGACTCGAACTCACAACCTTTCAGCTTTAAGGCCCAGACGGACTGACGACGTAACGAGAAGTTTCATACAAAAATTGAGAGAAGAAGAATCAGACGTAACGATTTCCTTGCACTTTACGTTTATTGCGCTTTATTGCGCTTAACAGAGCTTAACATCTCATACGTGGACTCAATGTTAATAGGCTGTGGGCCTTATTCGTTGCTCTGCTGGTGCAATATTCTCTACATGTATGCCATCGATCAGCTGGACTTAACTAAAATAAGTAAGGGAGCTGTTGTCGAGTGCCCCGACTACAAAATACCCTGTTCTCTTGACTTCTTGTGTTTTCATACACATATACACATAACATACGCACACACGCACGCACAAACGCGGTAACTGCCCCCCTCTCTCCCACAAGCAAAATTGATTCGTTTATAACTTCGGTGTATTTTGTCCGATCTTATTGATCTTTTCAGAATAGATAGATATTGGGCCCTTGATATATATAAAGTCTCGAGGGTCTAACTTAAAAATTGTGGCTCTGACAGTTTTTTGCGCTTAAAGGGGGGAGGGGGAGAAATTTTCAAAATCTGAAACAAACTCGATTCCTGACTAGCTTATCGTACACACGCCTTTTAATCCAGTGCGTGCAGCTGCTATTCAAAAAGTACAACCAACTTTTGAAGATGTGCTAGTAATCGCAGAAGTTTACAAAGCTACAAAAAAACGGCATATCAAAGAAAACAGTGAAAAATTCGTTAATTTTATGCTAACATACAAACAACAATTTCAGTAATAAAAAAACAAAAACAGTGCAAAATCATGTTCTGGGCGTGGACATTCTTATGCGAGAGAGAACTGCAAGATCCGTAAAGCCATTTGCCACAACTGTAACAAAAAGGTCAAATATCGGCTGTTTGTATGCAAAGCAAACGTAATAATAAATAATATGGGCATTTCCATGTAGTCGAACGTGGAGTTGTATTTTGACAATAGGCTTAACTCAAAACTCTTTATTAGACCTAATTTTGGTTCTAAGGTGGATTTTGGGAAAATTTTCGTTTTCAAGATAATTGCAAAATAGCAAGGCAATTGCACGGGACAAATACAGAAGTGTTTTTCGCAGGCAACACTTCAAAGGTCGATATTAGCGAACTCTGAGGCAGCATTTTATTGCGACTAGTTTTAAATTGTTTAAAATGGTTTTGCTGAAGCCCAAAAATTACTAATACTTTTTCAAAAGTTGATTTAAGCACTTTCGCACAGTCACACGAAAAATATTTTTTCATCAAGATATTTATTTACTTACAGTTAATTGCAATCACACATATCATTATTAGTTGTTCATTATTGAAAATAAGAACAGTTTGTGTATTTAGGCATGGCATTAATTGCCGTCAGCCTTAACTGATAAGTAGTACAATATATAATTATTAATCCTAGTGAGCTTCAGGTAGACCCACCATTCGGAGTTACACCACATGCCTTCCCCGCTCGTCGCGAGATAGCAGATCTTTCACTCCTAAGGGGGCCGTCCCAGGCTCTTAATAATGTTATATACGGGGGTGTCCTGGAAATCTCTAGAGATTTTGTCTTCGGTTGGTTTGCAAATCGCTCGAAAAATCCGTCGGTGTCCCAGAACTTCGAGAGATGTCATTTTCTTAGAGGCAAAGAGAATTGGTCCAATTGGTTTTAAAATAATTGTCCCTCTCACAAAACAGGGTTGCATCACGCGCAAATATTTCCCCTCTATTAGTTTTGAATTAAAATGATGTTAAACGGAAGCCTTTGCCTCTAACCTCGAGGAAAGGTTTCAGCCATTTTGCACTGCCTCGACCAATTGGCTCCAATTGGACTGGACGTCCCTCTTCAAATGGCGCTACCTGTCGAGATAGCCTTACTCAAGAACAACAAGGCACCTGGTGAAGACGGAGTTGACAACAGGACAATAAAGCTTTTTCCTCGCAAAGCGATATTCTCCTCTTTAACTCAGCCCTGCGCCTCAGCTACTTCCCCAGTGCTTGGAAGAACGCCAACATAGTCATGTTGCATAAAACTGAAAAGCCCCCAAACGAGCTGGACTCCTACAGACCTATAAGCCTCCTCCCAGCATTTGGCAAGCTGCTGGAGAGATGCCTGTTAAGGAGAATCCTGGAAGCCCCAGCTGTGAAAAGGAGCATACCCAAGTTCCAGTTCGGCTTCCGCTCAGGCCACGGAACCCCAGAACAGCTGCACAGAGTGGTCAATTTCGTCCTTGAAGGATTCTACGCCAAGGAGTACGTTGTGGCAGAGTACTTGGATATACAACAGGCATTTGACCGTGTCTGGCATGAAGGTTTACTAGCCAAGCTGAAGGGAACGCTTAATCCTCAACTCTTCTTGATGGTCAGATCGTTCTTATCTGACAGGACATTTAAAGTTGTCCAGGATGGTCTTGCATCCCAGAAGAAAAGGATTCGAGCAGGAGTACCTCAAGGCAGCGTTCTGGGGCCAACCCTATACAGCCTGTTTACTGCAGACATGCCAACAGCTGCGGACATCCCGATTGAGGAGACACAGGACCTCCTAATTGCAGCTTTTGCTGACGACACTGCCATTATGGCTCGCGATAGTTGTGTCTACTTTGCAACAGACGCGTTGCAAGAGTATCTCAAAAGGTTTGAGAACTGGGCCTGTCGTTGGAACATCTCCATCAACCCTGAAAAGTGCGTATCTGTCACCCATACGCTCAGAAGAGACAGTAGCGTCCTGGCGTCTTCCTGCATGGAGAGGTCCTCCCTCACAAATTGGCCCACAAGTATCTTGGGGTGAAACTTGACAAGAAGCTTACCTTTAAACAACATGCCGCCGAAGTTGCAGGAAAGCTTCACAGCAAGGCGAAGAGGATGAGTTGGCTACTCAACGCCAACAACAAACTCTCGCTAAGGAACAAGGTCCTCTTATACAAAGTGATCCTGGCACCGATTTGGAGGTACGGCGTTCAGGTGTAGGGCATCGCCGCGAAGACCCACCTGAACAAAATGAGGGTCTTCCAGGCCAAAATCCTGAGGAGGATTACTGGAGCCGAGTGGTTTATCCGAACTAGAGACATTGAGAGAGAGTGTGGTGTTCCGATGGTTGGCGACATGCTAATATTATAACTATAATTAAAGTCGCGTAAGCCAATTTTAAAATGAAAATATTTAAAATATTTGCGCGCCAATCATAAAGCAGAATTTAGCAACGTTTGATGTTAGATTTCCCATGTGGCGCTAGTGAGGCCGTTAGCGCCATCTAGTGGCACGACGGTTTTGATTGATATGACAGCCTTCGGTTGATTTTGCAAAAAAATTATTGAAAAGCAAATTTCAATATTTAATCAAATTAGACATGTTATTTATTTGATGCAGCCTATCCAGTAAAATAGTGTAGTTTACATTTCCAAAAATAATTTTGCTTATCAAAATAGTTTTAGCGGTGAATTTAGTTAAATCTCTACCCATACCACTAGAGCTTTGAAACCAAAAATAAAAAAATTGGTACCGTATCGAAACCGAAAACCGAAATAAATTAAAAACCGAAATAGAACCATTTACCGAAACATTCATTTCGGTTCGTACCGTGTAATGGGCACTTGCAGTTGTACGACAAAATGTATCGCATGCGATAAGATGTGCGTAACCGCAATAAGTAGTTTTTCCGTTGAGTAGTTGAGTAGTTGAGTTGTCCGTAGTTCGTAGTCCGTAGTTGAGTAAAAGTCTCTCTTTGACATGTTCTCAGTAGACGAATCGCAGCCAACTTTGCTTATCCAGCAGGAAAAGAACCCCATGACACTGGAGTCTGCCTCTTTGGCTGTAATCGTGCCCTAAGGCAGTGGTCTCCACTAAGCAATATTTGAAAAAAAAAACCACCACGTGCTCCCTCCCTAAATGAAATTATTTTAGGCCATTGAATTTGTCTTGCCATCCTTACTTTTCTTGCCTTATTAAAGCGGCCAACGAAAAAGGAAGGTTAAAGTCACACCGCCAGCAAGCGCGGTTGCGGAAATTTGGCCGCTCTCTCCCAGGAGTTTAATTTAGTCAAATCCCACACAAGAAAAGGTATGTGTCGGTGCCTGAAAGGTTGCAAGTCAATTGCTGACCCCTGAAAAAACCTCAAATTTTCCTTTATGTTCGCTAGGTGGCCAGAAGAAAAGTTGGTTGCCACCCTACACCTCGCTGTCGCCATATTCATTGGGTTGGTTAAGCCAACCTCCAAATTGTGGCAATTAAGTGACGGCCGTGTGTGCGCATTTGAATTGAAGGAGAGGAATAAGATCCCCGATATTCTTTCTCGATCAGTCGCCCACTTCGCCGTCATCGATTCTCCTTCATCATCCATTTCAAGCCATCGTTAACTTTACCCCTTCGCCGCAGCAGCAGAGCTAGTCTCTCGTGTCGTGCGATCGCATACGGACGTTAATGAATTTTTTTTGTGTAAAGCCTAGTACGGAGATCGCAAAAAAGCGCTCGCAAACAAAAATCTTCATATAAAAATGACACTGTAAAACCGCTCGCAAAATTTTTGACGTTAAACGTTTGACGACTAGTATGCTGACCAGCAAACGGGGGGGTTGTAAAATCCACTTTGACGCCTTCGCGTTGCCAACTACTTTGCACATGTGGATTTTATTGAACAGCTGTTCGAGTTTTGTTTGGGCGCCCAAACTAATAAAATTTATTTATTTTGACGGTCGGTAGAGCAAAAATATGTCAAAAAAAAAATTAAAACTCGATTGAAGCGCTTTCATGAGGAAGAAAACAGCTAATTATTTGGGGCCTCATCAATATTTTGAGTATTTAGATTCAGTTGCCATAGCCAGTCTAGAAATCCAAAAAAGAGCAGCAACAAATTTGTTGCTTCCAACTGCCAATGTCGATGAAGAGAAACCACATTAATATATATGTACTAACGTTTATGAAATAAAAACAAATAAATAATGAAAATAAGTAACATTTATTATTAATCTGCACCGGGTGCTTTGTTTTGGAGCCAATTAAAACTGTTGGCGTTCATTTTGAAGTTTTGAATGAACACTTCTGTGACTCGAACTATTGGTGAAATCACATTAGATCTTACAATCTCTCTTAGGTATATCGATATACTCTTATCGTTAGCAAATCTTTCAAATATGCCAACTGAGACGCTAGCGTCTGCTTCTTGTATGCTCTGCCTTCCACATCCAAGGCAATTTGTGTGGCATAAATGAAAACTTGAGTTTTCAGATGCAAAATCTGTAATATAGGGGGACAACTGCCTCCTGGCTTCGCCATTGGACCTTACTGATCTCCATTTCATAAACAAATTTTTTTATTGTTGCGACTTGAAATCCTCATTAAATTGTTTGTAAGCCGGGGAAGTGTGACCGTACCTTTAAAAATTACCAATAACGCCTTATTCTTGGTATTTTTTGGCTGTCTTAGCACACTATTTTGTTTTACGATCCACTTTCGTAATAAATGGCATTTTCGTGCGCACAAACTGTTTGGCGTTCTCCGTACTAGGCTTAAAGTGCAAAGAAACCTGCCGAAATACAAAGTTTAGGAAAATTAAATATCCTTACTTCCCCAAATGGGGAAGTGTGTGAAAGTGTGAAAATCGCTGCAAGTCAAATAATAGAGCCAGTTTTCCCTCAAGCTCAGGGTAAATTTAATTTTTTTGTGCTCCTTCTTCGTTTGGATTCGTTATTCCGGTATTCTTTTTTGCTAATCCTTAAGACAACGTCACCAAAGCTATTATTGCCTTTGTTTTTCTGATCATCCATATATAAATTTATATGTTAAATTGTAATCGGGCCGCAGGCCTCGATCAGCTGTTTGCTGGTTTGATTGTTATTGTGTGCTGCAAGCACCACCTACACCCATGTCCAAAAACTTAGAGTCCCTTATCCATAAAAAAAAAACCAAACAGGAGAAACTCACAATTAGTAAGAAAGTTAAGAAGTTGCATAATTAAAAGGATAAATATTTACACACATCTAGGGAATCAACTTTCACGCACCTCACAATATAGTTTTTAAGTAACTCAAATTTCTTTCTTTGCACCTAGAGAGTATATTAAAATTTAAGTTTGGTTCTTTATCAGGATTATGGAAAATTTGTTTTGTTTAGACCCTTAAATAACTACACATCTATCAACCATGTGTAATCTGTATTATTATCTTTTGAATTGAATATATTTATAACGATTTACTAATCATTTCATTTTTCCTAGTGACATGGGGTCTTGAACCAAAATGACTACAGAAAAGGCATTGGTAGCATTGCTAGAAGCGTGGGTTCAATTACATCTTTGACCCCTCACCAGTGACAATTTCTACGACAAACTAATTTTTATACTCTGTTCCAAAGGTACATAGAAGAGGTGTTCATTAAGTGTTGTATCATTGTATATGTGCAACTTTGCAGCAGAGCTATCGTGAACACCCAATTGCACGATTTGAGGTTTGTAAGTCTTGTAAAAAGTAAAAGTAAAATCGGCTTGTCAAGATGACAACAGCCCCAAGGGGCCAAAGCCGAGCCTCTCTCAATCTCTTGGCTTGTGCGCTTCTAATTTTAGCACAGGAGAAAGGGTCCTACAGTTTAACGCCGAATCCGAACGGCAGTTTTTGAGAGGCTTTTCATGGCTAATTACTACAATGCTGGCGCCAACAGCAAGAGGTGTGGCCGGGGGTAAAGTTTTATTCAAAGAAAAAAACTTTTCATTAGATGTTCCGAGGCGGGATCGAACCCACGACCTTATGCTCAGCAGTCGCGCACACTAACCGCTGAGCCACTCCGGCCACTAAGTCTTGTAAGTGAACGCGATCAGCTGTTCGCTATCGTTATCGCTGAGTTTGTTATGGTCAGTGTAGTTTGAGTTGCTACCAATAATATAAATTTAAAAATGCCATTTAAAAGCTTGAAAGCATCACTTCTGGAATGGAGAGCATCCCAAGCAATTCACGAAATTGATGCAATTGAAGGTATATAGGTTGGAATGCATTATGTAGTAATTTAAGTATATTAGGTAATATTTATTGCAGGTGTAGATGACCATGTTGTGGCCGCTTCTGAATTTGACGAAATTATAGATGATTTTGTTGATGATGCAATTTGCATTTATGCGAGCCGCAGAGGCGACATAGCAAATGTGCCAAAGTCCGTTAGTTGGCGGGATGTTTTGATTTAGCACATAAAGCACTAAATTACACCAAAAAATACCAGAAAATTTTGCAACACTTGTCACGCTTTTATTGTTCTGTAACACTAATATTGATTTGCACTTGCAACGATTTTTGTAGTCATGGGTCGGGGTCTAGCATAAAGTGCAAACTTGACTCAGTACAAATTGTTGTTGGAGCGGCTTGCACAATGTGCAATGTGCAATGATACAAGACTAAATGAACACCCCAAGAGTATAATAAGTTTGTGCAAGAGTATGTAACAGCCAGAAGGAAGCATCTCCTACCCAATAAAGTATATATATTCTTGATCAGCACCAACAGCCGAGTCGATATAGCCATGTCCGTCTGTCTGTCCGTATGAACGCACAGATCTCAGAGATGGTAAGAAATAGAGGTTTGACATGTATGGAACTTATGCTTCTTATACTTGCAGGCAGATAAAGTTTATTTTCAATTTGCGACACGCCCCCTCCCGCCCCCGCAATTTGCGAATAACGTTATATCTCCCGCAGTTTTATAGATAGAAGGTTTGAACCTTCTAGACATATTTTCTAATAAAACTTTTTGTTCGATTTGGCAAAGGAATGGTAAAGATCGGTTGTAGATGTATGTATATATGAGCAACGACTACATAGCAAAGTGATAGCCAACAATATTTTAGGACAAATTTTTATTTAACGATTCATTTATGTGATTCATGTGATGACCCCGCCCCGCCAAAAATTCCACCTTTTAAATGAATTAAACCTGCAAAAATATTGTCTGAGTAATTCCAACAACGAAATCCTATACAAAACCTAACAGCTATGGCTAGCTCATTAGATCCAATTGGATTCTTGCAGCTAACTGGGACGCTCTCATTTTCCCCTTCCCTTTCACACATACACAATATTGAGAGAGAGAAATTAGAGATGGTCGCGGGACAAATATATCGGCCGATACCCATCTGACTACTAAGACGAGGATTGTTTAAATTGCAAATAATATAAAAATAGTCTAGTTCTTTAATTCTAACATAATATCAAGCAATCACAATAATGTTAAGTCATTCCGGTCACTCCGGAGTCCCGCGTTGTTTTCGAAGTACGCCCATTTCTAGCTCTGGCAAATGCAAAGGTTTTTTTATCTGCGGCGCGTGCTAATCCTCTCTCTCTCCCTCTTTCTCCTTATTTTCTTACTTCGATTCGTACGACTATGTTGAAAGCTTGCGAATTTTTGTGGCTGCGATTTAGAAAGGGAGCAAATGTGAGCGGCGACCCCAACTGGTACAGAGTATAATAAAGTCGGGCTTGACTGACTTTCTTCCTTGTTTTATCGGTTTTTTATTTGTTTTAAGCTATGGTATCGGGAATGACCTGCGTCATTCGTAGTTGTTTTTTTCAAGAGCTTCGCTCTAGTATTAGTTTCTGCAAGGATCCTTTTAATAAAATCTATGTACATCGGTGAGAGGGCAAGCAAAAACCCCACCGCATCCCGCATGAGCTAGGGAACCAGAGGGTCCCACCCGCAATGCACCTACTCACCAAAATGGCAAACGGTTTTTTGGAGGAAGCTCCAATAGCCAAAAATCCAGCCAAGAAACTGTACCGGAAACGAAAATCGTTTCGGTATTAATCCCTGGTTTTCAGCTAGCAAACTTGCGCTTTTGTTATTGAGTCTAATGTATAAGCGGAAACCAAGGAAGTGAGAGTTTCGGCAGAAGCTAGCGGAAGACATAAACTCGAAATCTTGACCTGCTGACGAGCATACTCATAGATCTTTGGCAATCTTTTCCCATTCCGTGCTTGAAGATGGAAAAACCAAGAACTTCTTGATCAACACGGAAAAAAGAATAAAGATTGTCTCCTTTCCAATTTTGGAAATGGTCGAATTGTGGAATTCGAAAAAGCAATTGCAGATACGCCTCGGTGGCTTCATGCGAAGCACAGTTTTGTGTATTGTCGTGTTCTCGTCCATGATCTCCGGCAGCAAATTGTGAGTAAAGCCTTCTTGCTCGCGATGTATCAATCAAGTCGCCGAAAAGTTCTTTATATTATACCTTTGCAGAGGGTATTATAAAATGGTGCGAATGTTTGTAACGCATAGAAGGAAGCATCTCAGACCACATAAAGTATATATATTCTTGATCAGCATGACGAGCTGAGTTGATTTAGGCCTGTCCGTCTGTCTGTCCGTCTGTCCGTCCGTCTGTCCGTCTGTTTCTATGCTATCTCTTCCGTCAGTTTTAAAGCTATCTTCACCAAACTTTGCACGAAGTCCTTGGTACAAATACGCTGCACATTTGTCGGAACCGGACGGATCGGATGACTATAGCATATAGCTGCCATAGGAACGATCGGTTGAAAAACTAGTCCTAAAGAGAAAAACTTTTTTGTTTTTAATGAAACTGCCTCCAAATAACGTATTTCTTACTATCTTACTATCCCTTTCCATGATTTCACTAAGTTCGGTCGAAATCGAATGACTTTTACCGAATTCTACAAAGTTTGGTCGAAATCGGATGACTATAGCATATAGCTCCCATAGGAACGATCGGTAGAAAAACTAGTTCGAGTGAGGAAAACTTTTTGTTTTTAATGAAAACGTCCTTTTTATTGGCATACGCTTATTTTATAAACTTTGGACACATTTCTACAAAGTTTTATCAAAATCGGATGACTATAGGATATAGCTGCAGTATGAATGATCGGTCGAAAATGAAGTTCTAGTGAGATAAACTTTTTGTTTTATATGGAATCGCCCTAAATTTCGCAATTGACAGTGTATTATGCTTTTCCATGATTTCACCAAGTTTAATCGAAATCAGACATCTTTATAGTATAGATCCCATAGTAAAGTAAGGTCCAAAAAGTAGTCTTAGTTAGAAAAACTTTTTTGTTATCAATGGAAGCTGCAAGGGTATACAAAACTTCGGCCGAGCCGAAGTTAACTTTCCCCTATTTTTTTAATTGTTTTTATTTTTTATTAAAATGCTTGCCGCATATAATTTTAAGCAAGCTGAATATAGCAACAATTTTTTCCAGTCTTGTCCATTTTGGAGGATAAGCACAAATTAATAAGAAAATAATTAGTTTCAAAGTACAATTCAATGCATTAATTTTCTATCGAAATCGAAGTATTTTTTGGCATTTTGTTTAAGTCAGTATTTTTCTAGCATATTTATCGGTTAATCGAACTTAACCCTCTAGTGCCCAAATTTTCTTTTCCAAGAAAAAAATTTTTTTTGGATTCAGTATGTATCAAAAGTGAATGTTTGTTTTAGAAAATCTTTTACTTTTGCACGGATCGAGTTTTATGGGACTATATCCTTGGACCGCCTAGAGGCGGCTTTGGGAAGGTAGGCCAACAAAAAATTAGGTAATCAATTCTTTTGTTTACACGTTATATTATAAATGATATAAAAAAAGGCTCCAAAAACTAATAAAATAACAATTAAAACTAAAGTAACTTAAATTCACAAAGCTTCAAATATTTGTGTACAAAAAGTTTGATTACTTATTTGTGATGAAAATCATAGAAACAGTCTTTTTTCTGGGAAAAGCACAGGTTTATATTATATTTACGGCAGACAATTTGAGTTTCGGAAGTACAACCAGGAAGCTTACAGGTTTTTTTGTCAGCGCGTGATAAAAACATTGGACAAAGCTCGACGGTATCATAACGTACATCATTAATCGGAAGGAAAGTTTTCTTCCCTGTGCATTTATTTTCCTTTCCATCAACTTGTCGCGGGTGCCCGGTTCCTTTTGGCAGATAAGGAGTTTGTAGCATGCAAAGCACATATGCGACCTCTGATCGTAAGTTTGGCAATTGATATTTTGTGTTATTAGCGTCGGGCTGGTTTATTCGGTGAAACAAAATGAAAGCGTTAACCATGGCTAAATCAAGCATATGTGTAAATAGTCGATTTGTATACTTGTTGCTCTTTACGGAAATTTTATATCGACCAATAAGTCCGTCCATTAAGTCGACACCGCCCATGTTGTGTTCGTGGATAACACTTGGGCAATTTATGTCAACGTACTTTTTTTCGGAACGAACAAAACGTGAAACCTGACCTTTTGAATTCGTTTCATTCAGGAAAGGCTTTGTACCCGCGTTAGTCGAAGCAAGTCGTACTGCCTTATTGTCCTTCCAAATCGTCAAAGACAGTTCGACTCCTGATACAGATCCACAAAATTCTGTAGAATATCCACGCACTTGTTTCTTGAGGTCGCTGTCAGATGGCAGCTTACAATTTGGAATGCGATTCGAGCGAATAGTTCCCAAAGAAAATATTCCCCGGGACTTGAGATATACAAGAAGCGGCAAGGAAGTATAATAATTGTCAAAGTAGATAATCTGATTTTAGAAATCCGGATCCGGATCAATCGCTTCTTCATCTTCCTCATTGACAGGAAGCGCTGCCTCGCAAACATCATCAGTCAAATCGTCCTCCAATTCTTCTTCTCCGTCCGTATCAATGTCAAAATCAATTGAATTTAAAAATTTTTCAATCTCCGTCGGAAAGAGCTGATAGCTTATTCACTTGTCGTCGTTCCATGTCTACTGAAGCAATTATTTGTACTTAAATATGTCATAGGTTGTTCCACTTTCAAACTTACCTTATAATTTTTTTTCCCCCGAATTGTCCCAAGACCGCCTCTAGACGGGATACCTTATAAAAGCAATAGAAAGCTAACGAAAACTTATTTTTAGTGTGGGTTTCGAATTTTGAGTCCTTGAGACTATCAGGAACACGGTACAATTTTTTTTCCAGCAGCAAACTTTTTATAATATTTTAAAAAAATATTTATATTTTGCACTTTTTTACAAAATAATTATTTCGTCCGAGTTGCACAAATTTTCTGCTTCAAATGACTACAGCAGCTTGCGCAAGCTCTAGTATGTATTCCAAACGCAACGAACTTAATTTTTGGATATCCCCGAATTAGAAAAAACGCAAAACCGAGTCAAAAGGAATAAAAAGAATAAAATAACGGTGTTTTTAATCTTACCCGTCTAGAGGCGGTCTTGGGCACTAGAGGGTTAACGCACTACAACCTTATTATATGTACTTTAAAATCACCATACAGTTATATCGCTCTCGCGCACGAAAATACATTGCCGGCTAAAATTAATGCATTATTAATAGGATCAATTAATGACGTGTCATATGGCCATAAGTGGCCGGGTGGCTCAGCGGCTAGTGTGCGCGACCGCTGTGCATGAGGTCGTGGGTTCGATCCCGCCTCGGAACATCTAATGAAAAGTTTTTTCTTTGAATAAACTTTACACCCGGCCGCACCTTTATGCTGTTGGCGCCAGCTTTGCAGTAATTAGCCTTGAAAAGCTTCTCAAACTGCCGTTCGGACTCGGCGTTAAACTGTAGGTCCCTTTCTCTTGTGCTAAAAGAAGCGCACAAGCCAAGAGATTGAGAGAGGCTCGGCTTTGGCCCTTTGGGGCTGTGTCATCTTGACAAGCTAATTTTACTTATATGGCCATAAGCCGCCAAAGTCAGATCTGTTTTGACATTTGTGGACTAGACAGATGTAGAATATATATAATATTTACTCTTTGTATTTTGGCGGCTATTTGTAAAAATAAGAGCATCTTCTAATAGGGTGACTTCTTTTGGCCCGGTGACTTCTTTTGGCCCACCTTGTATTAACATCCAAATATGTCAAAAGAACGTAAGTCATTTGGATCGCGTCATAATTGGAATTAACTATCAGATTCATAAAGATGACGAGATCCTCGTTTACTCGCTGGCGATGAAAGAGGTCCACGTCCAGCCTACGAACCCAAATTTGACTGCTATATTTCAAGAATTTCTCCAATCCTACGACTTTTCTCTAAGTCAGATTTATACTATTACCGTCGATTATGAAGCAACATGGTTCAGGAGAACTTTTAAATCACAACGGCAGAGCAGAAAAGGAATGCATCGATGAAGATATGACCCAAAAGTGTTTGTTGATTTGGACGATGACGAAGTTGCCTCAATAGATTCCCTGGAGGACTTTATTATTATAGTTCGTTGTGCTGCACACACTTTAAATATACTGGTTAATGTTTTTTTAAGAAAGTTCAGTTTGACAACAGTAGAGTTCGCACACTTTGTAAAAAACTCCGTACTTCGTATAATTCCGTATACGATATTAAATCTATGACATTTAGAAAAACTAAATATTCCAGTGCTAGATTGTGAGACGCGATTGAACTCAACTTACAAAATGTGCGAATGTGCCTTAACCATACTAGCCATTTCAGCAGCTCAGGTATTAGTTGAACGAGAATTTTCAACTCTTAAGTTTTTTTATTCTGATTTAAGAGCTAGTATAGATAGACAGCTCCTTGAAGATATAGTGCTAATTAACTTAAACTAAGCATTTTTCAAAAGTTGTTAATGTCATCTAATGGATTTGATAATAATGTAGAGAAAGTTATATAAATTTCATTTTTCACGAATTTATAAATCGAAAGTCAAACAATTTTATATGCTCATGCCTTGCGTTCAGGGGCTCCGAGAACCGGTCCGCGAACCGAACTTTAGACTTTACAGCGGGTTCGAACCTGTAACGAACCTTTGCAGCTGGGCGTAGCTCAGGGGTGCTAGGGGATCGCTTCAACAAATTTATATTGAAGAATTGCCAGAAATAAGAAGACAACGATTTAAATGTACTTAAGTCTATATTTGGGTTGGTGTAAATTACTTAGTAATAAGTCTTACGCTAAGTTCACAATTCTGGGTACACTTCAGTTCGTAACTTCACTGTTCGCCCGTTCGCGCTTGCTCCCGGACCGACTTCGAAGTACTCGCTCAGTTCCTAGTGCCTTCTCGGTTACCGTTCGCTCGCACTTAGGTTCACAATAATTACTGCCGCTCCGCGCACTCGTAAATCTCCGACCGTCCCGTCTTCTGGGCAGCCGCTTTTTTTTTATAGCTGCTCCGCAGGCCCCGTTCCGCTGCTTCAAGCAGGGCCTGTGTGATTCCAGACACCGTTATATGTTTCAAACGGGGCCTGCCTGGCTTCCTCTGCCTCGGCTGCTATCTCTGTACCGGGGCCTTTCGCTGCTGCTGCTCCATCGAGGCCTTTCGCTGCTGTCGATGTAACAGGACTTCCGCTCCTTTGTGCTGCCTAGCAACACAAACCGTCTGCTCGCAGCCATCGAGAACATTCTGTCCCGTTGGCTTTGCGCCTCTCAGCCAATCCCCGCTTGCCGCCGTCCTCCAGCTACGGTTCCGTTGAAGCAAGGCCTTTGCCTCACAGGCCACGGCCCTAGCTCTCCAACTCTACACAGATCGCTTTCTCGCTCTTTTCACTATGAGAGAGAGCTTTCCCCAATTCGCCGTGCTACCCTGTAATCACCGGCTTGTGAGGAGTTATTCCTCACAAACCCTCGTACTGAACCTCCTGGAGAATTTCACAGGTTTGCAGCCTTGATTAAAATCGATTTGAAAATATGCAAAATCCGAGGCCCAGTAAACAGTAATCGATTTTGATTCATTTTACTTACTAAGGTGCCATAATTCATTTTTATGATTGGTATATCTCAGTTAAAATGACATTAATGGTCGCAATAGAAAACAAGAAAGAAAGTGGTAAACATTGAAAATAAACTTGATCTGTCTACAAGTAAAAAAACTTTTTATCGAACCTCTATCTCTTTGCTCCTCCGTGATTTGATAGTTCATACGGACAGACAAACGGTTCAAGAATATATATACTTTATAGGATCGGAGATGCTTCCTTTTGGCAGTCTAATAACCTTGCACAAACTTAATATATTGTGTCTTCTTTTGGTACAAAGTATAAAAATTAGAATTGTATACTTACAAGAATCTAATGTTAAAGGTACTTACCTTTGTTGGGCTGAATTGTAAGTTTTCAAATGTCTTTAAGTTTTTGTATCCAGAGACAAGTAAATCAAATTCCCGCTCAACTTCCTCGCCAAAATCTCCAATTATGTCGATTGGACTAAGGCCAGACAAATAATCCTTGTGACTTGTATTTGTATAATGCCAGGGACGTGCGGCAGACGATATTGATTTTCTTTGATTAGCCAAACACGTCGAATTAACAGTGTAAAGAAGATCCGGCTTATCAGATTTTTCGAACGATTCATTAACTGACGAAATGCAATTTGCATTCACAATATCGGGAATCATCTCAGATGTCCGTTTAATACAAACAGGATCAGCCAAACTAATATTTCCATTTTCAACCAATTGGCTCCCAGAATTTGTAGAGTTATCCAACAGCTTATATTCTGGTGATTTCATAATCTCATCATGACGGCATGCTTGGTCGTCTTCTTCAGGGTCATTATCCGACAGATCACTTTCGTAGTAGTCGGTAACCGAATACGCTATTAAGTCGTCGGTTAGAGTATGCGCAAATTTATGAAAACCAGGATAGTTTGGATTTATTATTCCCCTTGGTATATAAATGTCCCTTATTTGTCTTAATGGCTCATCACAATCTCCTAAAAATAATGAATATGCAATTTGATTATGGTAAACATTAATTTAAACAACATTGGGAATATGTACAAATTAATACCTTTTGCTAGTATATATCCATTATTTTTATAGCCAAACATCACATTTCCAAAATAGTTATCTTGCATTAAATTGTCGCTAAGTTTTTTCTCCTCTTGAATTGGGTTTTCCATACTTCTCTGCACATTTGTACTGAAGTTTTGAGCCTGAAATTTTAAGCAACTAAATCATTAGTCAATCCTAACGCTGTGCAGCAAGAACAAATCTTCAAATTTAACATATTCTTCAAATCAAGGAAGCAAGAACCTGCAATATTGACAAGGGTGGATTTCGGGAATTCTCTAAGCATTCATTATAAGGCATTACTGACATTCAGCTGACTTTTAATATTGACTAGCTGAATATCCGGAGTCGCCCGGGGTCTTTGCATTATGAGAATATGATTAAAACCTACAATGGATGCAAATCGATATTAACATTTGAACTCGTCCAAACTTTTTCGAACCGAGTTTTAAATAGGGAAAATATTAAACTACATATTTCTAACCCATATATAAAATTTCCAATTAACGAGAACTTCTCGTCGAGAAGTAATGTAAAATTTGTATTTGTGTGAGTTTGGCCCCAATAATACTACTGTTGCTCGAGATGACAGTTCCTAATTGGAATTAACTGTCAGATTCATAAAGATGACGAGATCCGCGTTTACACTCTGGCGATGAAAGAGGTCCACGTCCAGCATACGAGCCTAAATCTGAATGCTATCATTGAAGAAGTTCTCCAATCCTTCGACGTTTCTCTAAGACAGATTTATACTATTACCGTCGAGAATGGAGCAAACATGGTTCTGGAGAACTTTCAAATAACAACTGCAGAGCAGAAAAGGAATGCATCGATCGATGACGAAGTTGCCTCAATAGATTCCCTGGAGGACTCTATTATTATACTAGTTCGTTGTGCCGCACACATCTAAATTTAGTGGCTACGGATTTTTAAGAAAGTTTGTAAAAAACTTCGTACTCAGACGATATTAAATCTGTCGCATTTAGAAAAACTAAATAAACCAGTGTTAGACTGTGAGACGCGATGGAACTGAACTTACAAAATGTGCGAGTGTGCCCTAAACATACTAGTCATTCCAGCAACTCAGGTATCAGTTGAACGAGCATTTTCAACACTGAAGTTTATTCTTTCTGATCTAAGAGCAATTATAGATGAACAGCTCCTGAAGAGTTTAATGCTAATTAACTTAAACTGAGCATTTTTTAAAAGTTGTTAATGTCATCTAATGGATTTGATAATAACACTAACATAAGTAATCAATATTATGTTTAAGCATAAGGACAGAAAGCTAGATAAATTTAGTTTTTCACTAATTAATAAATCGAAAGTCAAACTGTTTCTTATGTTCATGCGAACAAAGGGTTCGAACTAGAACCTTGGGTTCAGGGGCTTCGAGAACTGGTCCGCGAACCGAACCTTAGACTTTACAACAGGTTCGAACCCCTGGACCGAACCATCTGAAGAATTTCAGAAGTTTGCAGCCTTGTTTTAAATCAGAGGGAGGCAAAAAATACTTTTACATTTTTGCATTGCAATGCATTGGTGTGTGTGAGAGCAGCTCAAAAATTGCTCTCAATTATAGTAGCAACGACTGCGTCGCGGCGTAGGAAAGCAAGCAACGCAGCGCCGCTTATACAGATTATACTATGTGTGTTTGTGCTTTGAGAATTTTCCTATATACGCGAGATAGCAAGCTGCCGGCCCCTGTTTTAAATGCTTAATAACTATTTGCTACAACAATTTCGGCCAGGCAATTTTTTGTGACTCATGAAGTTAGGTGTTAGATGTGCTCAGTGTGAATAGCCTTTAAGGCTTGATTCGTGCAAACGTTAATGTTTCGCGTTTAAGTTGTACTAATTTGTGAGTAAGAAACAAGACAATCTGTGGTTATTAGATCTCGTTGTGCAATCGATTTCAGTTGCTCAATCGAATTCGAGTTTTTGTATACCAGATCTAGTAACCGAAGGCATATTTTTCACCAACTATTGGAGGTATTAACAAGCGGTTTTTTATTCGATAAGCAATGGGTTAAATAACATAAAAAAATTTTGTTTTTGTTATATTCCGGTTAAAAGTTGACCAGAACTTTAAAACATAGACCAATAATTGCCAATTTTGTTTGAGAACGGGCTATGTGAAAATGAAACGGGATTTATTTAAGAGCTGATGTGGTTAAGGTGTGAAACAGGATATTTGGGATCGTTCAATAAATAACGAAGTGGTGGGGTTTCAAAGTCAACAATTTGAAAATCGACTTTTATTTACCCCATTCATCGGTCCTAGCACAGTTTTTTATTGACCAATCACAAATAGCCTGCTTAACACCAGAATGGCGTGTTTCAAGTGTGTATATCTTCAGAAAAACTTTTTATCGAATTTTTTGCGTTTAATTTGTGTTTTATGGTGTTGAAAACATCCCCTGAAAATTTCAAGTCAAAATATTAACTATGTATATGCTTTTTTTGAGTTGAATTTTTTTTTTGTGCTGTAGTTCTTATTCTCGTATATCAAAAAAATTTGTTTTTCAATTTTTTTTGCAAATCAATTGTTGTTTCCGTAAAAATATTATTAAGAAACTGGAAAAAATTTGCTCTCTTTTATACCATCGGAAAGTACCACTCATTAGCTTAAAAATGAATTATCCCAAACAATTCTGCGATTCATTTCAATGGATATATACCTCTTTTAGCACTTTGGTCAAGAATCCAAAAATATTATATATATTGCTGATGCCCCAACGTATGCAATGAGTGGTTGAGACTCTAATATGTTTTCGTTTCGTTCCTTTAGCAACTTTAACTTCAAATTACTAAAAATCTCGACGTGATGGACAATTTCTGAAAACGCAGTCTTGCTTAGCACACGAAATCATCTAGAATCACTACCAAGATACTATCTTGTTGCCTAGTGTAATTTTGTTGCCGGCAAATTCTATCAAAAACCGTTCACCAGCAGCCAAACACTTTATTTTTATACCCTTGCAGAGGGTATTATAAAATTGTCCGGATGTCTGTAACATAGAAGGAAGCATCTCCGACCACATATATATATTCTTAATCAGTATGACGAGCTGAGTTGATTTAGCCTTGTCCGTCTGTCCGTCCGTCCGTCTGTCTGTTTCTATGCTATCTCCTCCGTCAGTTTTAAAGCTATCCTCACCAAACTTTGCACGAAGTCTTGTGGTATAAATAGGCTGCACATTTGTCGGAACCGGCCGGATCGGATGACTATAGCATATAGCTGCCATAGGAACGATCGGTTGAAAAACTAGTCTTAGTGAGAAAAACTTTTTTATTTTTAATGCAAACGCCTTCAAAGTATGTATTTCTTCGTTTACTATCTTTTCCCATGATTTCACTAAGATTGGTCGAAATCGGATGACTATAGCATATAGCTCCCATAGGAACGATCGGTCGAAAAACTAGATCTAGTGAGAAAAATTTTTTTGTTTTTAATGAAAACGTCCTTATCATTTGCATACTTCTATTTCATATACTTTAACAAATTTCTAGAAAGTTTTAGCAAAATCGGATGATTTTCGGATATAGCTACAGTATGAAAGATCGGTCAAAAAAGGAGTCCTAGTGAGAAAAACTTTTTTGTTTTCAATGGAAGCTGCAAGGATATACAAAACTTCGGCCGAGCCGAAGTTAAGTTTCCCCCTTTTTTTTTGTTGATTTATGTTAGATGAATGGTGTGTGCTGGTGAACTTGCTCAGTGTTTCGGGTGATTTCAGTGGGAGCAACATCCGAAAAATTTCACCTTTTTCGTAGCCCCATTGAAGCATTTTTCGAGCGAGCTCAATTCCATTATGGTAAACAACGAACGACTTAAACTTTCGATGCAGAAATATAGCATAAGTTTAACTAGTCAAATAGTCGGGAAGTTGGAGTGGATGCGTTCAATGGCTCAAATGTACTCTTTCCAATTTTTAAAAATGAAGCGGCAAAGTACGTTCGACATCAAAGCTCGGTCAAAATACGAAACAAACTCTAAGAATCATTTAATATCAAAAAAGGTTTTAGGCAGGCGGCACCTTATACTGCCCCATTGCTTTAATGCCAAAACATCTGGCACCAGGGAAGAATTACTCTGGCAAGACGGGGCTACGAAATGCTCACAAGGGAGTTTAAGATCAGAGCCCTCTATTGAAAAATTTAGTAAGCGCTAAGGTAGCTTATTATCCCAGTCCTGCAGTGGAGCAGAAGTATGGACATGTTGTTTGAGAGAACAAATCCTTCGTAATATTAATAGTCCTTCAAAAGCGGACGAGACCGTTAAGCGATTACGAAATCCAAATCGGACCAAAGAAGAAGCATAACTTATGTACATACTTCTACAATCCTTAGAACACATCACAAGGTACATACCGAGCATTTAATGAATTTGTTTGGTGCATTCGCGTTGGAAATCAGTGCATGATTTACAAACATAGCCGCTTCTGATATTTTGCTCTTTTCAGAGAAAGACGTCCTCGTGGTATCTGGCGGTAACAGCTCAGGTAGTCGCATATTTAATAAATTAAAATGTTCATATAAATATTAATCTGAAAAATATAGAAAAAATTTAATCAATTCCATATATTTCAATTCGTTAAGATTATATGCAGGGTTTAGGCAAAAACAAAAGGATATAAATAAATAATTGACTTTACAGCGCCAAAGGGCCATACCGAACTTCTCTCAATCTCTTGGCTTGCGTGCTACTAATTTTCGCACAAGGGAAAGGGACTTACAGTTTAACGCCGAATCCGAACGGCAAAGCTTGGGAAGTTTTCTCATGGCTAGTTGCTTCAAAGCTGGTGCCATCAACTGGTGACGGTGACCGGGTGTGTAAGTTTTTATAGAAAAAAACTATTTCATTAGACGTCCCAAGGCGGTATCGAACTCTCGACCTCTTGCACATCAGACACACACAGTACCCGCTTACCCGAATAATTGCATTTGAAAAATTATTCTGTACTGGTAATTTTCAAAAGTTTATATAAAAGCAAAGTTTCAAGTCAAGGATGTCCCAATTTTGAAACAACCAAAAACTGAAAGGAAGCGTCACTATTTTAAAAGCCACCGTTGGTGAAAGGAATGTAAGAAAAATGGCGCTAGTCTTTGATAAATAAGTAACAGTATCGCTAAAAAAATAATATGCCGTAAGCTTGCTAGTGAGCCACAAATTATTGATTTTCCTGAGTGTTGTCTGGAGAAACAAATAAAAAAATGCGCGATAGACATTTTGAAAATAATTAAGGCACAAAAATACCTATGAAATGACCATATATTTAAATAAATTTTCATAGTCAGTGTTTAAATAAAGAATTTAATAGTATATATAGATAAACTTACCTATTTTCCAAAGAGAACCAGAATGCAACTTCTTAACAACGAATAAATTCATTTCATGCGAATATTGCGCATGCTCAAATAACAAGGCCTTTCCATTCCACGACGATTCATTGTTCGCTGGGTGATGCGATTAAGTAATGTTGTTCCGTTTTCGATTGTAACTTTTGCAAATTCGCTTGCTTTCTTTTAGTGATTAAGGGCCGTTTTCTCATGTTCCTGTTTTGGCAAATCTAGGAGAATTTTGAGAGCAGCAAAACTTACCTAAAACGAAGACGCATCCGTATAGCTTCAAATGAATAAATTATTCAATTGTGTTGCCACTGGTGAAAGAGCCAAGATGATTGTTTTATTTTGCAAGGATATTTATGCTAAAAACTTATCATTAGATGTTCCGAGACGTGATCGAGTTCACGACCTCTAGCACAGCGGTCGCGCACAATAGCCGCTGAGCTAGACCCCAACCGAATGCAATTCCGTTTCGGTTTGGTTTCGCTGTTCTCAATTCCGAATGAAATTGCTTACGTTTTACTTTTGGCAAACCACGGGCCAAACGAAATCAGCACGAGAGAATCAAGCAAATCGATCGAAAATGGCGCTGGCAAATTCCCGAGACTCTTACCAAAAAACTATTATTAATTTAGTTAAAGACTTAAATGCAATTCCAATTTCATAAATAAGTTCTAAATTGATTACACACTTAAGGAAAATTAAATTAATGTTCTTTTGGCAACTGTACGAGTGCGAAATTTGTCAATTAAATATCATTTCATCGGCCTACAAGCAAATCTTTTTAAAACAAAAAAGTTTTCGTGTTGCGAGAAACTGAATCAATTCCGTATACAAAAAGTTGCAGTGGAAGTGGAATTGAGAACATGTCTGAATATGAAATAGCGCTACCTCATTCGTATTTCAAATATAATTGTAAGAATTGCAATAATAATAAAAAAAAATTGCTTTGATTTTTCTTCCATGTAAAATGTTTTGGCCAAGTTTGAATTTAAATAAATTTATTTAGATTTAATTTCAGTACGACGTGTCTAGGGGTTTATTATTGATCGGGTGTGATGACATCACACCTCGACCTCAGCCACATTGCTCTCACAATTCGTTCTAAATTATTGGGCCGATGCAGTGTGCTATGCAATGTTGTTATATTCATATGAAGTACTTTGTCAAAAAATGTCAAATGTTTTTTGTTGGCCGACTGGAGCCTCTCCAATAAGGGCTGTTTTTTCTGTTATTGTTGCCTCAAACTCAAATCTTATGCCCACCGCTGGATAAATCATTGATAATTTTTTGAAGGGAAATTTCAATGTGGAGTTTCAATTTTACATTATTTCTTATAATGTAAAAATTTAAATTCTTTGACGAGAAATGCTCTAGTTTTTGTAAATAGTTAAGTAGTGGGTAAGTTGGCCTTTAAGATAATAAAAACCATTTGAAAGATTAAAAACAAAAAATTTTTTACATTAGTGTGCTGTTTGTGGGCAAAGTAGGTTTCGCAGACCTCTCACACGCCCAGCACACTTATGTAAAAATCGAAACGCCCTTGCATTTACCCTTGCAATTCACTTGTCAATTTTGAAATCTTGTTAAAACACATGTCCACCCCCATTTAGACAATTTGATAAATATTTTCTAGCCCAAACAGCTGAATGTGGACTACTTATGTTTCATTGAAAGCTTACTTTTATACCAGTTTCCGATAAAAATATCAAAATTTTAGAATTTTTTGTTAAAAAGATATAATGGTTTATCTAAGAAAGTTTTTTTGTCAAAATACTTTTGTCCACCATTGTACTTCTTTCTCTGAGGTAAAAATTAAATCGGAAAATATATGTTTTTTAATTTTATATATATAACCAGAGGTCGCAACAACCAGTCCTCTCTTTGCAGTTGTCAAAAAAAAACGGGTTTCGTGCGGAACATTGACAAAGAGTGACGGAAGCAACCATTAACTGCGCTCTCTGATTGTGTTGGGTTGGGAGAGGAAAACACCACATTTGTTTTAGCTTTCTTTGCTCTTGGTCTTTTGCGATCGTTTTGCAGAGACCGCTTGCTAAAAAGATCTTTTTTGTATGTATGAGTCCGTGGGTGCTTCTCAGGCTACCGGTGTCAACGCATGTTTGTATCTATGCGCCAATCAATGTGCGCTCTTTCAAGCACTGGCACTCGAGTGAACTATGCTCACACTTGAGAGTGCTCAACACAACGTTTTCAAAATAACATTTTTACGTGTTGGTCTTCGAACAACACACACTTTAGGTCCGCTTGACTCAAATGAGCCTGCTATTGCGTTGCTGCCAGACCAACCAGCGCTGTGTGCGCAACAACAGCCTCTTAACAGACGCGCGACAACAAGACGCGTAACGGCGACAATCCTAAGCGAAACGTAGTTCACCCTACAAAATCTCACACGAAAATGTAGAAAACAGAAAGCTATACCCTGCGCTTAGAAAAAACAACATGAACGTATAGAAATAAAAAAAAATGTAAACGAGGCATGCAGAAAAGTAAACTGCTGCGTGGACATGCAAAGGCTACATGACAAGAGAAAATCAGCGTTTTTTCAAAGTATTTCTGCATTTTTCATTAAGATTTCTGAATTCGACACGGAAATGTATTTTTTGTACAATAACAGTTAGATATTGAAAACCTACATGCGCGTGTAAAAATTTTAAGCGAAAATGTAGCTCAAAGTCAGTACAGAAAGGTTATATTTTTCATCTAGAAAACCAGGGATTAATACTGGAACCGGAACCGTTAACCAAAATAAACCGTTTTAAATCACGTACCGGAACCGAAACACATTTTTTTTTTAGAACCGAATACCGTTTTCTGTTATTATTGGAACCGATAGAACCGGATCAAAAACGAAACGTTGGTACCGCATTGTAATTTTGGTCAGGTGTCTGTAACGCAAAGACGGGATCATAAGACGTCCTTTACGCCTTTCATAGAAGGCGTAAAATTTAAGCACCCTCTGTAAAATGACTTGCTCGAAAGTCTCGCAGATTCTAAAAGTTGCTAAACGTATGTTCGTAAATTGAATGATTTGTTTTACATACATATATACGTTTGTACATTGGCCAGAATCTAAACAATGTACATATATGTGCATGTATTAAAACAAGTGACTCGTTTGTCAGTTGAAAATGTACCAAGAACTTAAACACGGGCCACCACATAAGAACATAAAAATGTATAAATTGTCGATCCTTTCTTTGTATGTACATTGTACATTTATACGTACTTACATAAAAAATTCGGTTGTCTTTCATCGATTATTTGTTAAAAATGTTTTCTGAAATTTTCTGTTGAGTTGCGTTTGCTTTACGCTTATACGCCACACTTATCGCAATTTTGCTTAGATCGCGATATTATCATTCACAAACAAAACACTCAAAAGTCGCTTGCGCTGCGATAGATATTGCGAAATAATCAAACGTGTAAGCGCTTGCCGCCTTTTTTTCCTATTTCTTTTTCAATTGTTAGAAAGAGACAAATGTATAGGTTAATAAGCAGCCAAAGAAGAAGTGAAAACTGCATTTGCAGTCAAAAAAAATTGCATGTGTGTCGGATCCATTAATTAATAAAAAACTATGCCTCGTGCTAAAACAAATCCCTATCTAAAATACTTTTTGATTGATATTTAAGCATGTGTGAGTAGCTGTGAAGTTGAAACAGATGGTGTTAAATGTGGTCATCAAATTAAGGTACGCATTTACATTGATCATACATACCTATGTGCATTTGCAAGGTATGTGTGTACAATGTACACACTGTGTACTTCACAGTACATATGTATGCATGTAATCGAACCCTTCAGTTCTAGAATTCATGCATCGTCAAATTCATGCCTTGTTCCCGCATCTGCTTTGACGTCGACGTCGGCAGAACAGAAATTTGTGTCTATTTGTTGTTGCAAGTTTACCAATTGCAGTCACAAAAAATGTTAGCCGTCGCGCTGCGACACACAGGCACTCAAAAGAATTTTTGCCATCGCCGAACGAAGAAGTTTGCATACCCTTCAAATTTTACCGAACATTAAAACCATATTTTATATGTATATTAAAGAATTTTGAATAAGTGGATTGCACTGATCGTTAGTGGAATAGCCCTAATATAGACTTTTATTATTATTATCCCAAAATAAATAATTTATTTATGGATCATTAAAAAATGTACACAAATACTTCTTAAGTCGGATATGCACTTACATAATATGAGTTGAAAAGGGTATCGCGCGCAGAATACAAGAGACAAGGAAGAAGCGAAATAACTTTGTTTTTGTTTTTGCGTTTGACGCGTGCTGCCTCTTTCCAATCGCCACTTGCCAGAAAATTTTCAGTGGAGCATTTCTGCAGCGCAAAAATTTTTTTGCAACAAGAGCGAATTTTTTTTTTAAAACAACTCTTGTTTATTACCAATTATTAAACAGGTAAATAGTTATAAGAGAAGTGATAAACAGTTTATAAGAAATGAATCGTCGTATCGTCACCTTTGCGCGAATTATGTTTGTACATTTTAAAATAATTGTTTATGGCCGCTATGTGACAGTGCTTTTTTGTTGGTGAAATTATTTATAAATTTACTTATGTACAAATGTGAATTAGTTGTGTGCAGATTTGTTTTTATTATTTTTGTTATTATATTTATTATTATTAAATTAAATTATTACAGAAAATATTAAAGAAAATATTTAATATTAAAGAAAAGTGAATATATAATAAAATATAAATGAACAAATATGATTTAATAAATGAATAAAAATATACAATATTGCTTGGTTATGAATCGGGGATAAGTCCTTGCTGAATCATTGAGGAACTTTGAAACAATTTAATCGATGATGCACCCATGAATTCTTGTCAAAAGTCTTTCTAGATTCATAGGTGAATCTAATATGAATTTATAGAGAGATTCATTAAGGAATCCTGCCACAATTTCATCGATGATTCACGAATGATTTCTTTGCAAAAGTCAGCGAGGAATTATGGGTGAATCAAATATGAATTTATAGGTGAATTCATCAGTGAATTTTGCAAAGAAATCATTCGTGAATCATCGATGAAATTGTGGCAGGATTCCTTAATGAATCTCTCTATAAATTCATATTAGATTCACCTATGAATCTAGAAAGACTTTTGACAAGAATTCATGGGTGCATCATCGATTAAATTGTTTCAAAGTTCATCAATGATTCAGCAAGGACTTATCCCCGATTCATAAGCAAGCAATATTGTATATTTTTATTCATTTATTAAATCATATTTGTTCATTTATATTTTATTATATATTCACTTTTCTTTAATATTAAATATTTTCTTTAATATTTTCTGTAATAATTTAATAATAATAATAAATATAATAACAAAAATAATAAAAACAAATCTGCACACAACTAATTCACATTTGTACATAAGTAAATTTATAAATAATTTCACCAACAAAAAAGCACTGTCACATAGCGGCCATAAACAATTATTTTAAAATGTACAAACATAATTCGCGCAAAGGTGACGATACGACGATTCATCTCTTATAAACTGTTTATCACTTCTCTTATAACTATTTACCTGTTTAATAATTGGTAATAAACAAGAGTGGTTTTAAAAAAAAATTCGCTCTTGTTGCAAAAAATTTTGCGCTGCAGAAATGCTCCACTGAAAATTTTCTGGCAAGTGGCGATTGGAAAGAGGCAGCACGCGTCAAACGCAAAAACAAAAACTTGATGAAAAAAGTCTTAGTAGTATTAGAAGTTGCATCTTAAATGTTAACTGGTCATCGGTCCTTTCGCATGCTAATTTGGAGACGTGTTATAATAGCTTTCTTAAAACCTTATTGAATATAGTTACCGAAAATGCACAGGAACAGAAGCATAGCTCGTACAAACTGCCGTGGTACACAAAAGGGTTAAAAAAATTGAAAAACCTTCGTAATAAATTCTTCAAGCGCTTCACTAGAAGCCACGATCCTGCTGATGGTGAAAAATATCGTCTGCACAAACGTGAGTTCGAGTTTTTAAATAAGTTTCTGTACATGCAATACATATCTGATATTGAAAGTCGACTTAAAACTAATCCAAAGTCATTTTGGAAATTTATAAACTCGAAAAAATCAACCTCTTCCATTCCATCTAGTATGAGCTTTGGTTCGCTGTCATCAAATACTGATGAGGGGACAGTGAATCTGTTTGCTTCTTTTTTTAGCGGCAATTTCGAGCCAGAGAGTATCTGGGATGACCAATTTACTCTTGATTCCATTCCTTCTATATTTAATGTCGGGACTATTCCCATATCGGATGATGATGTCTTAGAAGCAATCAATGACTTTGATGACTCATTTAAGCCGGACAGTGATGGAATTTCTTCTTTTCTTCTGAAGAATTGCATTGGTGAGCTTTGTGAGCCTCTCACTATGATTTTTTCCAAGTCTCTTGAGACTGGTCAATTTATTCGAAAATGGAAGATTGCATCAGTTATACCTATTCATAAAAAAGATTCAAAAAGTGATGTCTCTAATTATAGGCCTATTGCCAAGCTTAGCAATATTTCTAAGCTTTTTGAACGAATAGTCTCAAAACATCTTAACTTCATTATTAATTCTTATATAGATCCCAACCAGCATGGTTTTTTTCCTGGCCGTTCCACGGTAACGAATTTAGCAGTATTTAGCAATATCTGCATTTCCGCATTTGAAAATCGTTGTCAAGTCGATGTGATCTACACTGATTTTTCTAAAGCATTTGACAAAGTCTGTCATAGTGCTCTTTTATCCAAGCTCGCCAAGCTTGGCTTTCATTCTTCCATCCTCAATTGGTTTGAGTCTTATCTTGATGGTCGATCGTACCAAGTTCTCATTAATGGCATACGTTCAAGCACCTACATAGCAACATCTGGCCTCCCCTCAAGGGAGTGTACTAGGTCCATTGCTATTTTCACTATTTATTAATGATATCGGTTGCCTACTAAACTCACACTATCTAATGTATGCAGATGACTTAAAAATTTTTAGATCTGTTAAAAACGTCAGCGATGTTGAAGTTCTTCAATGCGATCTTAATTCGGTTGCTGACTGGTGCGGGCGCAATTTGCTGCCTCTTAACTTCTCAAAATGCTTTTTTGTTACATATGTAAAGCGCAACCTGCCGATATTAACATCGTATTCCATTAATCATCACGCTTTGAGACGGCAGTATGAAGCTATGGATTTGGGGGTGGTGTTTGACTCCAAATTTCAGTTTTCTGAGCATCTAAACTATATTCTCCCCAAAGCTTATTCAATGCTGGGCTTTGTAAAGCGCAATTCCAAGCAATTTAACGATCCCTATACACGGCTAAGTTTGTATTCTGCCTTAGTACGTTCTAGGCTTGAATATGCTTCATTTATCTGGAATCCTTCTGCTGCCGTTCACATAAACAGGCTTGAGCGTCTGCAGAAACGATTTCTTAAATTTGCACTCGCCTATTTACATTTTTCGGAGCCTTTTCCACCGTATCTGAGTAGATGTCGCCTATTGCATATTTCCACCCTTGAGGATAGAAGGACAATTGCGTCTTTAATTTTCTTGAATGACATTGTGGTCGGCAATATTAATTGTCCTATGATACTGGACAAGATTCCTTTCAATGTTCCGCCCAGATCTTTGCGTGACTGGGTCCCCTTTAGAGTAGCAACTCATAGGGTCAATTATGCCAATAATGAGCCTATATGTAGAGCCCTATTGATGTACAATCGTCTCCCAGTTGGCATGCGGTTTGACTTTAGCATCGACAATATTATTGTTAAGCGACTTCTTAGGGACTTCTTTTTGTAGTTAAATTGTTACTGTTAGTTTTAAGTTTTATTGTAGTAGCCAGTTAAGGTTATCCGTTGGCGAAATACTAAATAAATAAATAAATAAATAAAAAACAAAGTTATTTCGCTTCTTCCTTGTCTCTTGTATTCTGCGCGCGATACCCTTTTCAACTCATATTATGTAAGTGCATATCCGACTTAAGAAGTATTTGTGTACATTTTTTAATGATCCATAAATAAATTATTTATTTTGGGATAATAATAATAAAAGTCTATATTAGGGCTATTCCACTAACGATCAGTGCAATCCACTTATTCAAAATTCTTTAATATACATATAAAATATGGTTTTAATGTTCGGTAAAATTTGAAGGGTATGCAAACTTCTTCGTTCGGCGATGGCAAAAATTCTTTTGAGTGCCTGTGTGTCGCAGCGCGACGGCTAACATTTTTTGTGACTGCAATTGGTAAACTTGCAACAACAAATAGACACAAATTTCTGTTCTGCCGACGTCGACGTCAAAGCAGATGCGGGAACAAGGCATGAATTTGACGATGCATGAATTCTAGAACTGAAGGGTTCGATTACATGCATACATATGTACTGTGAAGTACACAGTGTGTACATTGTACACACATACCTTGCAAATGCACATAGGTATGTATGATCAATGTAAATGCGTACCTTAATTTTATGACCACATTTAACACCATCTGTTTCAACTTCACAGCTACTCACACATGCTTAAATATCAATCAAAAAGTATTTTAGATAGGGATTTGTTTTAGCACGAGGCATAGTTTTTTATTAATTAATGGATCCGACACACATGCAATTTTTTTTTTGACTGCAAAAGCAGTTTTCACTTCTTCTTTGGCTGCTTATTAACCTATACATTTGTCTCTTTCTAACAATTGAAAAAGAAATAGGAAAAAAAGGCGGCAAGCGCTTACACGTTTGATTATTTCGCAATATCTATCGCAGCGCAAGCGACTTTTGAGTGTTTTGTTTGTGAATGATAATATCGCGATCTAAGCAAAATTGCGATAAGTGTGGCGTATAAGCGTAAAGCAAACGCAACTCAACAGAAAATTTCAGAAAACATTTTTAACAAATAATCGATGAAAGACAACCGAATTTTTTATGTAAGTACGTATAAATGTACAATGTACATACAAAGAAAGGATCGACAATTTATACATTTTTATGTTCTTATGTGGTGGCCCGTGTTTAAGTTCTTGGTACATTTTCAACTGACAAACGAGTCACTTGTTTTAATACATGCACATATATGTACATTGTTTAGATTCTGGCCAATGTACAAACGTATATATGTATGTAAAACAAATCATTCAATTTACGAACATACGTTTAGCAACTTTTAGAATCTGCGAGACTTTCGAGCAAGTCATTTTACAGAGGGTGCTTAAATTTTACGCCTTCTATGAAAGGCGTAAAGGACGTCTTATGATCCCGTCTTTGCGTTACAGACACCTGACCAAAATTACAATGCGGTACCAACGTTTCGTTTTTGATCCGGTTCTATCGGTTCCAATAATAACAGAAAACGGTATTCGGTTCTAAAAAAAAAATGTGTTTCGGTTCCGGTACGTGATTTAAAACGGTTTATTTTGGTTAACGGTTCCGGTTCCAGTATTAATCCCTGGTTTTCTAAAAGAAAAATATAACCTTTCTGTACTGACTTTGAGCTACATTTTCGCTTAAAATTTTTACACGCGCATGTAGGTTTTCAATATCTAACTGTTATTGTACAAAAATACATTTCCGTGTCGAATTCAGAAATCTTAATGAAAAATGCAGAAATACTTTGAAAAAACGCTGATTTTCTCTTGTCATGTAGCCTTTGCATGTCCACGCAGCAGTTTACTTTTCTGCATGCCTCGTTTACATTTTTTTTTATTTCTATACGTTCATGTTGTTTTTTCTAAGCGCAGGGTATAGCTTTCTGTTTTCTACATTTTCGTGTGAGATTTTGTAGGGTGAACTACGTTTCGCTTAGGATTGTCGCCGTTACGCGTCTTGTTGTCGCGCGTCTGTTAAGAGGCTGTTGTTGCGCACACAGCGCTGGTTGGTCTGGCAGCAACGCAATAGCAGGCTCATTTGAGTCAAGCGGACCTAAAGTGTGTGTTGTTCGAAGACCAACACGTAAAAATGTTATTTTGAAAACGTTGTGTTGAGCACTCTCAAGTGTGAGCATAGTTCACTCGAGTGCCAGTGCTTGAAAGAGCGCACATTGTTTGGCGCATAGATACAAACATGCGTTGACACCGGTAGCCTGAGAAGCACCCACGGACTCATACATACAAAAAAGATCTTTTTAGCAAGCGGTCTCTGCAAAACGATCGCAAAAGACCAAGAGCACAGAAAGCTAAAACAAATGTGGTTTTTTCCTCTCCCAACCCAACACAATCAGAGAGCGCAGGTAATGGTTGCTTCCGTCACTCTTTGTCAATGTTCCGCACGAAACCCGTTTTTTTTTGACAACTGCAAAGAGAGGACTGGTTGTTGCGACCTCTGGTTATATATATAAAATTAAAAAACATATATTTTCCGATTTAATTTTTACCTCAGAGAAAGAAGTACAATGGTGGACAAAAGTATTTTGACAAAAAAACTTTCTTAGATAAACCATTATATCTTTTTAACAAAAAATTCTAAAATTTTGATATTTTTATCGGAAACTGGTATAAAAGTAAGCTTTCAATGAAACATAAGTAGTCCACATTCAGCTGTTTGGGCTAGAAAATATTTATCAAATTGTCTAAATGGGGGTGGACATGTGTTTTAACAAGATTTCAAAATTGACAAGTGAATTGCAAGGGTAAATGCAAGGGCGTTTCGATTTTTACATAAGTGTGCTGGGCGTGTGAGAGGTCTGCGAAACCTACCTTGCCCACAAACAGCACACTAATGTAAAAAATTTTTTGTTTTTAATCTTTCAAATGGTTTTTATTATCTTAAAGGCCAACTTACCCACTACTTAACTATTTACAAAAACTAGAGCATTTCTCGTCAAAGAATTTAAATTTTTACATTATAAGAAATAATGTAAAATTGAAACTCCACATTGAAATTTCCCTTCAAAAAATTATCAATGATTTATCGATGAATCGATTCGTGAATTCATGTGTGATTCACCCATAAACTGTCATGCGTGAACGCCTAGGACATGCCAATGTTAAATTCATGCATAATTTGTATGGGAGGTCACCTATGATTCATCGATCCCTTCGACCAATTCATCGGTGAATCTTTGGTGATTCACAAATGCTGAGTACTGAAGGGAATGTACAGACATATGTGTATTGTACACACATACTTTGCAAATGTACAAACATATGTACATATGTACATTGTACACACATACTTTGAAAATGTACACATGTATTGGTACACAGTACATATGTACATGTGTATGCAAACGAAGGTTTAAGTTGAAATTAATTTTTCTTTTTTAGGCAGCTCATGGCACGAATTTGACAAAGCACATCAAGCGTTGTCATGCCGACTTATATCAAAATGATGAGAGCAACAACAACAAGCCAAATCGACGAGTTCATGTAAAAACGTCTGTCCCATCTAAAAACATTTCCGAAATGTTGCACCCCTGTGTACGGGTTTCAATAAGCAAACAGGCCGTTCTAAACGCATGTGCTTTGATGTGCTCTGTCGATGGCAGACAATTTTCCATGGTGAATGACATTGGATTTAGAGAAATTCTCAATCCCATCATTAAAGACATGTGTTCTGAGAATTTCATAAGCTCGCAAATAATTCGTAACGAAGTAGTTGGCAAATCAGAGCAGCTAATTTAAGATATAAAAAAAACTTGATGGAAAAATGTTCGCACTAAAAGTGGACGGACTAACGCACATAAACCGCTTCTTTATCGGTAAGTATACTTTTTTAGTTACTAGATTTTCATGCACATTTCGTTCAATATTTGAACGCATCTCCTTCAAAAGCAATTTTGATATATTGTCTTTTATCAATTATTACAGGGGTAAACATATAGTTTGTTATCGATGGAAACATCTCGTTACTCACATTAGCCGTCAAGGAAATGTTTACTTCCCATACTGCTTAAAATCTGAAGGAAACCATTCTTCGAATTGTACACCGTTTTGACATCGATGTAAGGCAAATTTATTCATGATCATGATCATGATCACGAATAACGGCAGAAAATGGAGAAAATGGTGGAGCTTCTTAGCATTGACCCTGCTCCGGACTATGCTTCGGATTCCGATGACGAGAATGACGACAATGAGAATAGCGACGATGACTTTTTAAAAAAATTTAGTCATGGATAGCAAATGCATAGGTGTGTACAAAGCAGAGAGCCACAATAGCTTCGTCTTTCCTTCAAACTTTATTGACTTTCTTACTTGTTTATATTTAGGCGTGCGGTGTGCTGCGCAGACTCTGCATCTAGCAGTCAATGCGGTTTTAAAACAGAACATTTTGCCAAGGGTTTATCGACTGCCAGAGACCTTGTTAAAAAGCTACGCACACCAACAATTAGCTACCTTATGGCGGACAAAAAACTCAAGAAACCTCCCATTGATTGCCCCACGCTCTGGAGCTCAACCTACAGGATGCTGAAACATTTGGTGGCAGAAGAAGTCTGCAATATTTGCTCCAATTATGCGGCCGCAGATAACGACTTTTTTTCCATCTAAAAGTGTGGGATGTGAGATTCAAGCCGAAAATCTAGTTTTGGGTGATTTTTATTCCATTTGGATTTACTGCAAATTGGAAATATCTAAAGATACAACCGCTCTTTTCTATGTGGCATCTTTTTCGACTAAAGGTATAACGTAATGCTAAGTCCTGAGCAAAAAAAGTCTTGTATCTTGTCTTGTAAAAAGTCGGTTGCTGATCAATCACTGCTTAAGGACGAATGTTTTAATACTAGCTTATCTGAAAGCGTAGACAAAGTTGATGCATAAAAACACATCAGTTTTGTCAACAAATAAGCTGATGGATTCCATTAACATGTTCCTTGCGCAGGTTAACGTGGAACGCCTATTCTCTGTCGTAAAATTTATAATGATTCAGCTTAGAAGTCGTTTGGACCTAAAAACATTGAGCATGAAAAGTCCAAATTAACTTCGAAAAAACAGTATTTCATATAATGTGTTCGAGCCAGAATCCTCCACAAGCCTGTAGTATAATCCCCTCCGGATTAATCCTTCAAAATCAGCTCTGCTTTGACTTGGCTCGACAGAATTTATATTTTTATTGTCCAATTAATGACAATCAGCTCTTTCGACCGCCAATATGCAAGTCCCGCTTTTCTAGAGAGCGCAGATTAACTCCAAAAAGTATCGATAGCACTATCGCTATCACTCGTTACATAGTATCGATAAATTCATTAATTAACATTTCAAAGGGTTGACCAGATGAACTGGTTCACAAACTAAATTAACAATTCAAATATTTCAAAGGTCCATTATGACCAGAACATGCTCCCGACCTTGGAAGCTCCTTCCAACCAACATCTCGGCTTCATTCCTCCAACGGCAAGGGACAAATCTTATGAACGTTTCGCTTAAGAAGTCCATTTTTGGTTTTCAACGTCACAACTCTGACGGCGCCATCGGTCCCCGCATGCAGCTCCTGGACTCTTCCAAGCAGCCATTGCCCGGGAGGCAGATTGTCTTCGGCGATTAGCGCGAGGGTACCCAATTTCACGTTTTTCGAGGCGACTATCCATTTAGTCCGTTCTTGAAGCAACGTGAGGTATTCCGACGACCAACGTTTCCAAAACGCGTTTTGCACCACCAGAATCCGTTTCCAGTGATTGGTCAAGGAGAGCTTGAGCACTTCATCATCATATGGTTCCACTAAAGCGTTAAGCGGACGGCCAACCAAGAAATGGCCGGGTGTCAAGGCTTCGAAGTCGTTTGCATCAGATGAGAGAGGATGCAAGGGCCTTGAATTCATGATAGCTTCCACTTGAGCTACCGCTGTCGCCAAATCCTCATAGTTGAGAGCCGTGCTGTTAGCACACTTCACCAAAAGCTGCTTAGCAACCTTCACGGCGCTTTCCCACAGGCCCCCGAAGTGAGGCGAGCCCGGAGGGATAAAGTGGAAATTGACTCCACGCTGGCTACAGGCATCTAGTATAGGACGCTGATAGGCGCTGTCAAATAGGCGATTTAGCTCGCGCGCTGCACCCACAAAATTGGTGCCGTTGTCGCAGTAAAGGTCCGTACTGAGTCCACGTCTTCCAAAAAACCGCTTGAGCGAGGCTATGAAGGCATTGGTGCTGAGATCCGACACGATCTCAAGATGACAAGCCTTCGTTAGGAAGCATACGAAGACGCACAGATATACTTTTACTGGACGTTTGCCTCGAACATTAAAATGCATCCACAATGGTCCCGCGAAGTCCATTCCAGCCCTCTGAAAGGGGTGGCAATATCCTCTAACGCGGCTCGCTGGTAGTGGCGCCATCGCCTGGTTCGCCCGGATGGGCCGAAGACCAAAACATGTGATGCAGCTCCTTACCGTTTTCTGAGCTAGCTTCTTGCAGTTGATGACCCAGTATTTCTGTCGCACGAATGCACATAAAGAGTGCACTCCAGCATGCAAATTCTTTCGGTGAATGTAATCCATTAGCGCATTTACCACTACATGATTACCAATTAATAGTATGGGATGCTTTAACTCAAATGGGACATCAGCCTTAGTTAAACGCCCACCTACCCTAATTTGCGGAATTCCCTCTACTACCTGAATGAAAGGGTTTAAGCGCTGGATCTTGGCAGATTTTATGATCTTTTCGCTCTGTAGGCAACTGAATTCTTTGTGCAACGCAAGAATTTGCAAATTATAAACAATATAACGTAAGCCTCCAGACATTTCTGCAGCCGTTAGTTCGCCCCTTTGAATTGGACCAAAAGATGCTCTTCTCCAGCGATACACATAACTAAATACGCGCTGCAACTTGAGAAAATCGTTGGAAAACATGCAGTTTCCAACTTCATCAACTACCTCTTCTGGTTGACATGCAGCTAGACTAAAGGTTTCCTTTCTTTGCTCAGGCGTATCTTCTGTAACTCCCGACCACTGACATTTCTGCCAACCGTCTGCAGAATTGCTTAAAAACTCAGGCCCATGCCACCACAATGAAGAATCTTTTAGCTCTCTAGGGTACAAACCCCTCGAAACTATGTCGGCAGGATTCGATTTAGATTCAACCTTGAACCAATCGTTAATTTGTGACAATTCTTGTATTTGGGCTACTCGGTTGGCAACGAATGTTGTCCATCGACTCGCATGAGAAGATAGCCAGTTGAGCACAATGGTTGAATCAGTAAAATACCTTACGTGATCAACCTTCAAGTGTATGCATGCAATGACCCTTTGCATTAACTTTGTCATAAGTAGAGCTCCTTGCAGCTCTAAACGAGGTAAAGACATAGCTCTCACAGGAGCCACCTTCGATTTTGCTGTTACTAGGTGAACCGAAATTTTCCCCGTCTTGTCAATAACGCGCGCATAAATTGCTCCGCCATATGCTCGATTTGACGCATCGGAAAACCCGAATAACTCTACAGAGTCTACTTCGGCTACGTCGTTCACCACTGATCGGGGCAGGACGCATAACGTTATCAATTTTAGCTCTTCTCGATACTTGAGCCATTGCGTTGCATAACGTTGCGGAAGCTCCTCATCCCACTGTAACTTTAGGAGCCATAACTCCTGCATAAAAATTTTGCCCAACACGATTATGGGACTTAATACCCCTAAAGGGTCAAATAATTGTGCCAGCTCTGACAATATTGCTCTTTTCGTGATAATAGGAGAAAACTTATTCTCAAATGAGAACTGAAAGGTGTCCTCCTTACAAATCCAGCTGATCCCCAGAGTTTTGGCAGCGTCTTCACTTTGAAGCACCCAAGGCTCCGTGTCGGCTGCCTTGCTACATGCTTCTGTGCAATTGCTCCTCCACTTGTGCAACTCAAATTTTCCCAAAGCTAATAGGTTCGTTACTTCTTCCCACAATTTAAGGAGTTGAGACCTGGAATCTGCTCCGCCCAGCATGTCATCCACATAAAAACTACGTCTGACTGCTTCTGCCGCTAGCGGAAACTTTTCTGCATGCCTTTCAGCCAAATAAAATAGGCAACGCACTGCTAGAAAAGGAGCAGAACTAGTTCCATATGTGACTGTCTTTAACCGAAGTAATTGTATTGGGTCGCAACTGTTGCTTCGCCAGAGAATGCATTGGTAATTGCACTGCAATTCATCGACCAAAATTTGTCGATACATCTTAGAGATGTCCGCCGTTAGGGCATATCTGTAAAATCGAAATCTTACCAAAATTTCAAACAAGTCGGGCTGCAATGTAGCACCCACCAGCATTGTCTCATTTAAGGAAACCCCGTTTTTGGTCTTGCACGAGGCGTCGAAGACAACGCGTAGGCTGGTTGTCAAACTCTCTGGACGAATGACTGGATGATGTGGCATGCAATATTGCACATCTTTTGCCTGTGCGCCTTCAACTGTCTCCAAATGACCTAAATCCCCGTACTCCTTTAAAAACTGAGCATACTGCTCCTTTAAGACACTGTTACGGTTCAGTCTCTTCTCTAGATTTAGAAATCTGGTAAGAGCGATTTGATATGAATCCCCTAACTCGGGTTTTGGATCTTTAAATGGAAGATTGACAATAAATCTTCCGGACGGATCTTGCCTAACGTTCTCAATGAAATTAGCTTCGCATTGTTTTTCATCCTCTGTCAGATTACATTCTGGCTGCACTGCTTCCTCGCATTTAAAAAACCTCTGAACTGCTTCAAGTAACTGATCAGATGTGGATGTGTTTTGCACATTTTCCTGCACTAGCAACGAAATGCTGGCTGCAGGAGAGCATTCACCAACCACCACCCAACCTAGTACAGACTTTTGCATTATCGGAAGCCTTTCTCCTAGTCTGATTTGACCTGCTACCATTAAGTTAAAGAACAATGAAACTCCAATGAGCATATCAATGTTGTCTGCAGAATCAAATGTAGGATCAGCCAGTTTAAATCTATGTGGAGGTGCCCAAGTCGAGCTTAAGTTTGACCTTGGACTGTACTGAGTTATTTCTGGCAATACGCAAAATTCTGCAGAAGCTTCGAATCTCGTGACTCGAGACTTGAAAGTTGCTTGAACTTCGCCGAGAATATTGGAAGTGGCATTTCCTATTCCACTGAGACGTAAGCAACTGTCTTGCATTTTTAGTTTTAACCTTGACACCAAGCCTTGCGTCAAAAAATTGAGTTGGCTCCCAGAATCCAACACACACCTGCAACTATGATAAGTTCCATTGCAATCCTTGATCAACACCACCGCTGTGGCAAGAAAGTTGTTTGAGGATCTGGTTAGCAACGTGCTGTGCAATGAACTTGAATCAGATTCTTCTTTGACCTTAGGTGCCGATTCTTTGGACCTACTCTGTGGAATTTCCTTAGAAATATTTCCCATATGCAGCAATTTATTGTGCGGCTTGTTGCAATGATCACAACGTGATCCAGTGCAACTCTTGGTTGTATGTCGCTTACTGAAGCACATTAAACATAAACCATGTTTCTTTGCTTCCTGGTATCTCTGTACCGGAGAGAAGTCTTTAAACTTTGGACACGCCTTTAATAAATGGGTCCCAGAACAACAATAGCATGAATTGTTGTGGTTGCTGCCAACTGTTGCAGCTAAACTGGCCCTGTTTGGCTCGGGCTTACTGTTGGTTCGATTCCCTTTTGAATGTCGAACCTCGCGATTAGCTAAGTTGATGCCTCTTTGGACTAAAAATTGGGATAATATAGGCCATGATGGCAACTTTTTACAATCCCACTCAGTGTCCCACCTATCTACTGTGTCGTCATCCAGCTTGCCTTGAATTAAATGAAAAATAAACAAATTGAGCAACTCCGCTTCTCCACTGAGCGATTTTAGTGCCACTAATTGAGAGTTTACCTTGTCTACAAGGCTCCGGAGTGATTCTGAATCAGCATGCTTAATGCGTTTTAAGTTGAACAACTCCTTTACATGAGCCTGCAGAATGATTGGTTTATTGTCGTACCGATCCTTCAGAAGCTGCAAGGCGTCCTTGTAGTTGTCTCCAGACAATTCGAGACACTCTATGGTACTAAGCGGACCAGAACTTAACGACTCTCTTAAATGAATCATCTTTGATAGTTCATCCATTTCATCATCTGAGTCTATAAGTGTTGTGAATGTGTTGGACCAGCTGGTCCACTCTGTGAGCTTACCTGAAAACTGAGGTATTTTTATTGTAGGAAGTCTTGTTGATCGCGGCAACATGGTGCTATTTAATTTGTCTACATTGGATTGTCGACGACCTTTTTTCCCAATACAACTCAATAACTTTGCCTTTATTTCACAATATAATTCTTCTGCCTCAGAGCGAGTGTTAAGCTCGAGAGAACCATCGTTATCTTGCTCAATTTTAGCTTGGATGGTACAAAATTGTGTGAAATTCGATTCGATGAGACTGAGGCGAGCTTCCAACTCTGCAGCTGTCATGGAAGCATGATTTTTTGTGACATAACTTTTGTTTCTATTTAAAGAATTCAATATACCGTCTCGCGCAGTAGTCATTTCACATTCCTTGTTTCTTTTTGGTGCCATTATGCTACCTTTTCACAAGAACCAACGCTCAAACTAGCCTTTCAAATATTTATAATCTGCTACTAAAATAGCGCAACTAAGCCGCCCACCAATATGTGGGGCTATTATTAATATCTCCAACAAAATTTGGAGCAAACGATTCTATCCAATAACCTTGCGATAACCTTCGTGGTTGTCCAAGAACGCGTGATAAGAACCGCTATTTTTCTTCTCTTCCTTTACCTAAAGCCACGTTTGGCCAGCATGCAAAGAGAAAACACAAACACAGTCAAGTCGATGTCAGTTACCAATGTGCCGCTACAATACATACGCGTATGTATGTCTGCATGTGTGTGTCTATTAGATAATTGCAACTTGCAGTTCTAACCTGAAAACACGTGTGACCCTACTCACATACACATACACTAAGGCCGATGCACCAATTGATGACCATACACTTCTGTGCTTTATTTAATAAATTACACTCACCGAATTTGAGATCTACATGCCCTGCAAGAAACACTAGTTGCACCAAGCAATCGCTACTCACAATTCGGAACTGGAGCTGCCGTTGATACGGTTCGCACGTCGACCGCCAATATGTCCAGCCTCCAGGTAATCAAGTTGAGCTCCAACAATGAGCTCCAGCCGGGTTGAACCTTATCCTTAGGTCCCTGCTTCGGGCGCCAAATGTTCGAGCCAGAATCCTCCACAAGCCTGTAGTATAATCCCCTCCGGATTAATCCTTCAAAATCAGCTCTGCTTTGACTTGGCTCGACAGAATTTATATTTTTATTGTCCAATTAATGACAATCAGCTCGTTCGACCGCCAATATGCAAGTCCCGCTTTTCTAGAGAGCGCAGATTAACTCCAAAAAGTATCGATAGCACTATCGCTATCACTCGTTACATAGTATCGATAAATTCATTAATTAACATTTCAAAGGACCGTTGACCAGATGAACTGGTTCACAAACTAAATTAACAATTCAAATATTTCAAAGGTCCATTATGACCAGAACATAATGTATAATCATAAGTTCTCTAACATGTTAACTTTGTAAAATAATACGAAATGTGAAAAAATCGTTTATTTTTTACTTTAAATGTCAAACGACTGAAACTTTTATGTATAATCGTTCTCTTACATGTTAACTTCGTAAAATAATACGAAACGACTGAAACTTTTATGTTCAATATTGTTTCTTTAAATTACAAATGAATTAAATGATTTGGACCTATCTCAAAATTTACTTTTTACAATATTTAAAAAATCTTTACTTATACCGGTACGTACCGGTGTACCGAAATAAAAAAATGGTTACCGTATCGAAACCGAAATAAATTATAAACCGAAATAGAACCTTTTACCGAAACATTCATTTCGGCTCGTACCGGTACCTGTACCGGAACCGAAAATCGTTTCGGTATTATTCCCTGTAGAAAACTGATTTCCACACGTGCCGTGTAGGTTTTCTAAATAAACGTCAAGGATTTCAAATGCTAAATGCTACATTTAGAAAATCTACACGAAACGTGCTTGTTTCTTGCCTTTATAACTTTGACTTGCGGCAATCACGCGCGATATAGTCGTATGGGCTAAGCTGCCGGCTATTGCGTGTAAGTTTCCGAGACATGGTAAATGAGTTGTAGAAGTCGGTCTAGCCCGACCATAGCATAGTTTGTACCAGTGAAGTGCTGCCCATCACCGTTGCGCCGGTGCTGGCCATAATTGTTTGCCAAAATTGAAAAGAAGCAGATATACCATACAAGTCAAACCTCTATCTCTTACCATCTCTGAGATTTGTTTGTTCATACGGACAGACGGACAGACAGACAGACAGACGGACGGACACATGGACATGGCTATATCGACTCGGCCGTTGATGCTGATCAAGATTATTTATACTTTATAGGGTCGGAGATACTTCCTTCGGCATGTTACATATTTTTCTTCATCTTCTTCTTTGGCCATAACAACCGCTTTACGGTCTCGGCGACTGCCACTAATGCCCGCCACTCGCCTCTGTCCCGAGCGACATTCCACCAGGAGGACACTCCCAGCTTTGCAATATCTCCCTGCACCTGGTCGCGCCATCTCCGCTTCGGTCGACCCTGCGGGGAGTGCCTCCCAACTCTATCGCATGCCGATTGTACATACGCTTTGCTGGAGCGTTATCATCCATACGGGTAACATGTCCTATCCAGCGCAGCCGCTGTTGTTTTATGCGCTTGACTAGGTCAATGTCCCCATAGAGCTCATACAGTTCGCGATTCATTCGGATGCGAAATTCGCCGCCAACGTTTAGAGGTCCATAAATCCTCCGAAGAACTTTTCTCTCGAACACGCCAATTGCCGCCTCATCCTCTTTTGTCATTGTCCATGCTTCTGCGTCGTATAGCAGGACTGGGATGATAAGCGACTTGTATAGCGCAATTTTCGTTTTCCGAGAGTGGGTTCTGCTCTTGAACTCCTTATTGCGCCCGTAATAACATCGGTTTGCAAGAGTAATTCTTCTTCGGATTTCCAGACTGGTGTTGTTGTCGCTGTTTATCGTCGTTCCGAGGTAGACAAATTCCTTAACAACCATGAAGTTGTAGTCTCCCATCGCAACAGATTGTCCAAGCGTAGACTCCTTGCGCGTTGATAGAAGGTACTTCGTCTTATCCTCATTTAACGCTAAGCTCATAAGTTTTGACTGCTTCTCTATCTCCTAGAACGCCTGTTTTACCACAGATTCGCTTTTGCCGATGATATCAATATCAGGGGACTTCCAGGTCGCCTTGTGGACGTTGCGGTGTTCAAATCTGGTGTTACTAATGACCATGCTCCGGCCCGCTGCGAAGTCTATTAGCCTCTCTCCATTTTCGGAGGTTACATCGTGTAGGCTAAATCGGCCGATAGTCGGGCGATAAACTTCTTCTCTCCCGATTTTTGCGTTAAAGTCGCCTAGCACGATCTTTATGTCGTGATCGGGGCAGCGCTCATATAGGTCTTCTAGGCGCTCATAGAATTCGTCTTTTTCCGAATCGTTCTTTCCTTCTGTCGGGGCGTGCGCACAGATAAGACTAACATTAAGGTACATGTCTAGTTTCAGATTTTGAAAATTTCGATTTTTTTTTTTTGGCTTAAATCATGCGTTATAATGTTAAAAACATCCCCTGAAATTTTTAAGCAAAAAAAAAAATACAAATTCGAGATATTTTGATTTTTGTACAGGTAGGTCGGGCGCAAAATCACAAAATTGGCGCGCATTTGCAAACTTTAAATGCGATTATCTCGGAACCACTTTTTTCACCCTGGTGCGTCAGATTGCGAGGCCATTTGTTGACCGATTTTCTTATAGTTTTTTTTTAAATTGCTCGTAATACCCGTCGCTATGGTCGGAACTAGGATATTTTTGATCGGTCCATAAATAGCGGAGTTAGGGCCATTTTAAGGGGTAAAAATAGGTCAATTTTCGAAATTTTGACTTTGAGAACCCCTTACTCCCCTATATATAGACCGATCCCAGATATCCTAGTTCCGACCATAACCACATCAATTCCCAACAAAACCTCATTTAAATTTTTTTTATCCGATGACGCGTTCTCTGGAAATCTGACGCACCAGGCACCTATGTTTTTAAAAATGGGTCGACTTTGAAGCGGGCTACAACAACAACCGCTGCAACAACAACTACAAAACAATTTTAAAAGTTAGCTTGATCAATTATCTATCGAACAAAAAAAACCGCTAGTCGATATGTGGTAAACTTTTCGAGTAATAAATTTTTTCGTAAGCCCTTACTTTTGGGCTGCTGAAACTAGATATGTACCTTAAAATATTTTGCCTTAAGTCTGAGTGCGGCAAGTCGCTTGTCAACTGGTGTAAAGCTGATGACAGAGCGGCACAGTCTTTTGTTGACTGCAAGGCCGCAACTAAACTCGTGCTTCGAATCATGTCCACTGTAGTAGATCTCCCATGGGGCGTTGGTTTCGAATGTTACCTTCCTACACCCCTGTCCAGTCCATCTTATATTCTGAAGTGCGGTAATGTCCGATGAATGTTCCTCGAGGACATCCACTAGCTTGGAATCCGCGCGCTCTCTATTGAGGGTGCGAAAATTCCAGGTGCATATCCTCAAATCGTGGTCCTTAAAACGTTTGCGTGGGTCGTCGTCGGGGGGGGGTCCGTATCAGAGGCATTGTATTAGTTTTCATTGGCGGATGGGGATAGACGCCTATCGGGTGCCAAGCCCGATGCGACGCCCCCTATTTGCCATAGGGTAGGATCGTCTCTCACGTTAGTCAGCAGCTTTGCGGATGCAACGCTCTGTTACCGGGGGTTACCACGTGGAGGTGTGAGTCGACTCGAGGCGCAGTAAGCTACATACGCCCCCATAACCACAGGAAAGTTCCTTAATATACTCTGTGTACCTTTGGTACAGAGTAGAAAAAAATTAAATTGTAAGTTTTTCGGAAGGAAGACCGTCCCCTCTGTGTGCCCCTTCCTCCCATTGCTCTTCACACAACCCTCCTCCCCACATTCCCTTGTGTAAATAGTATAGTTGAAAGTAGCATTTATTTTCTTATTTTTTTATGTGCTAAACGTGGCGTTTAGAAAAGCTACATGCCGCATTTAGAAATGAGAAAGCTTAACGTGTCATGCAGAAAACCTACACAAACATAGCTGGTTGAAATTCCCAGTGAAACGTGTAGAAAAAATACGTTTTCGTGTACTCTTTTCATATTTTTTTTCTCTGTGTAGAAACAAACAGACGGACAGGGCCTGATTAAGAATATATATAGTTTATGGGGTCGGAAATAAATATTTCTATGCGTTGCAAACTTCTGGGGAAAATTATAATATCCTTTGCAAGGGTATAAAAACTTTCTGAGTCAAACATTATGTTGATTTAAAAAAAAAAAAAAAGGGGAAAGTTAACTTTGGCTCGGCCGAAGTTTTGTATGCCCTTGCAGATTCTTTTTCTAAAAAGGACTACTTTTCGGACCTTACTTTTCTATGGAAGCTACACTATATAGATGTCCGATTTCGACCATATTTAGTGGAATCTTCGAAAAGCATAACAAACTAACAGGTACATTTTTGAAGGCGATTCCATTTAAAACAAAAAAGTTTTCACACTAGAACTTCTTTTTCGACTGATCATTCATACCGCAGCTATATGCTATAGTCATCCGATTTTGACAAAACTTTGTAGAATTGTGTAAAAGTATATAAAATAAATATATGCCCACGTAACAGATGTTTCCATTAAAAACAAAAAAGATTTTCTCAAAAAAGTCTTTCCAAAAGACTTCGTGCAAAGTTTGGTGAGGATAGCTTTAAAAGTGACGGAGGAGATAGCATAGTAACAGACGGACAGGGCTAAATCAAGTCAGCTCGTCATGCTGATCAAGAAAATATACACATTTTTGTGATACGGACAAATTTATAATACCCTCTGCAAGGGTATACAAAGCTTCGATCAATGAGAAGAATAAGGATTAATAAAGTCATTTTTTATTATTTGAATGATTTCGGGAAAGTTAAAACATGACATATTAATTTAATATAATTTCTTTTTTAAAACAAAAAAAAATTACCTGATAAAAAAATTGATTAAAAATACTTGTTTTTCGTGCCTTAAACTACCCCTAACCCCTTAAATATTTCTTCCCCATTTCATAATTGGTAATCAGAGGTCAACTCATCAGACTGTTTTTTAACTTTTGTTTACCTTTTTTCTATAAAATGGGGATCTATACTAGAGATGGGCGCGTGTCGAATTTTTTCAACACGACACGACTCTAGCACGAATTTAAAACTAAAAACCCTATATAAAACACGCACATCACACGCACGGTCAAAAATTTAAAAAACACGACACAACTCGACACGCACGACTTCATTCCATATGAAAAAAAAAAATTAAATATATATATATATATATATCCATTTAAATATACATTCATGGATATATAACTTATCTGATTCTAAAAATTATTTTGTTTATTAATTTTACATATTTTTGTTTAGAATAATTTTCGAAATTTGCACTCAATAATCTAGTTCGCCGCTCGCTTAAAATTAGACCCGAAGTGGAGAAACCCCTCTTACTCATGGCGTTGCTAATCGGAATATTTAAAATCAGCTTAGAAAGCTTTTGCAACATTTTAAAATTATCTGGCTTTTCCCAAAAAAGTAAAACATCGTTATCATGCTCATTTGTGCTTCTATAGTATTTTTCAATTTCAAGTTTTTAGCCTGATTTTCGTTTCTTTATTCATCAAAATCATAGGATTTTTGGGTATAGTGCATGAGTTGGTATTAATAGCCATTTCCTTCATAGTATAATTTGCTATCATGGCTTCAACTATTTACAAGACTTCATTTTTTGTTCTGTACTTAGAGAAAGTAGCTACTTAAACGGTGGATTTAAAAACAATCCAACTTAATGAAGATCAGAGGGTTGAAGACGTTTTTCCTGTGACTTCAGAGTTTTTGATTTTCGCTCGGATATATAAGAGATTCATGCAAGATCAGAGTGTAATGCTTTATTTTGTTGTACGTTAATTCATAAATATGGACCGTCGGTGTTTTTTCGGAACTAAATCTTTCCGAGTATACCAGCAGTGGATACAATAAAAATGTGTTTTTATACTCTGTACCAGAGGTACACAGAGTAAAATAAGCTTGTGCAAAAGGGTCCGTCTGTCTGTCCGTATGAACGCACAGATCTCGCAGATGGTAGAATGGCAGATAGAGGTTTGGCATGTATGGAATGCTTCTTATACTTGCAGGCAGATCGAGTTCATTTTCAATTTATGCCACGCCCCCTACCTCCCCCGCAAATTTGAAAAACATCATATCTCCCTCAGTTTTATAGATAGAAGGTTCTTTCTGGACATATTTAGTAATCAGGATTATTTATCGATTCGCCAAAGAATGGTAATGATCTGATGAACAATAGACGAGTTATAAGAAAAACAAACAATTATGAGCAGCACCGGTCGCAACGGTGATAGGCAGCACTTCATTATTTATCGATTCGCCAAAGGAATGGTAAAGATCTGATGAACGACAGTCGAGTTATAAGAAAAACAAACAATTATGGGCAGCACCGGTCGCAACGGTGATAGGCAGCACTTCACAGGTACAGAGAATTTAATAGTAGGGCTTGACCGACTTTCTTTCCGTTCATTACACTGGCTCCATCATAACGTTGACCCTGAAAATTCTTGTATCCGTTTTTCACTTTCACTAAATTTGTTCGAATTCAATTCAAAATTCAAAAGTAAATGCAATTTTGTACACAAAGGCGTCAAAATAATGGCTTAAAGTTAATTTTGTACCATTGTTTGGTGTATTTTTGCAAAATTATTAATTTTTATGAATAGCTTCAATTTTTCAATGTGTCACCCAAATCGAATTCACATATTTTGTTCAGCTGTTCTGGTTTTCACTTGTTTATGAAACGCTGTTAAAATGTTCATAAAACACCTTTAAAAATAGAAACGACATTTTAAACACCTATATTTAACTACTATCAATTATTTTGAGTGATTATTTATTGGATTGTTTTGATTCACCAGTTGATTAAGGTGAAAGTTTAGTTCAACAGAAACAATTTGGAAATGAAACATTCGAAATGCAAATCGTTCGAATACCAGAGCAGCTAAAACCAAATCGTTCGATTTTGTTTTCATTTGAAATCGAAGAAATATGTGAAAACCGGAACAGGCCTGTAAATTCCTTTTCGTAAAAGATAGTTTTCTACTATGTGAAGGTCATGAAGTTAAAGTTTGGTTTTTGTATTGTAAATTCTAATTTTTGAAACCTTAATTAAACTTAATTAAAATTTATAAAAAAAATGTTTAAAAATTTGTCAAATTCATGTATATTTTACTGAAATTCGTTTGAAAAAGTAAACATCGATTACAAATCAAGAAGGAATTCACTTAATATTTTTGCAAATTAGTAAAATTTTTAGACTCCTCACAAGTTACGAAAATTTATGTCACTTTGAAAGAAGATCACTCGGCTTCTATAATGACTGGAGCAATACTTTTTTAAATTTTATGAACAATTTAATATATTTGCGTAAAATAACAAATATGTATGTGTAAATGTAAAATGAAAAGATAATTTGTCCTTTTAATCCTTTTGGGGTCCAAGCCCCGCCGAATTGAAAATGAAGTAATAGATTTAAAAAGCGTGGTGCAGAAATAGGCCAATCGGATAATGATTGATGGCCATTCAAAAATTGCCTTTAGCTTTTCGGTTCGGTTCAATATCGGCTTCCATTCCTGAAATAAAGTGCTATAGTATAAGCTCAACCGACATGTGCGGGTAATGTAAGCTAGTGTTATTTAAAGGAAGAACTACTTATTTAATTTATTTAGGTGAAATATGTCATTTGTTTAATTTATTTCACTTGAAAGTGGCATAAGTTGTCTTCAAAATAATAACGTGCCTGTTCTGGCCTTCACTTTCGACAAAAATTGTGTTGTTGTCATGTAAAATTTCAGCGGTGCTTACTAATCAAGGAATTTTTACATTTTCCCATCCATTCTCACTTCAGAAATAAACATGAAATAAGTATTTCGGGCATGCTTCCAGGTCCAACTGGGCGGTTTTTAAAGCCGGTTTTCAGAGGCTCACGCATTAAATGAGCACAAACACATGCAAGCGGTCTTCTGTATTTGTATTGAACTGTAAGAGAAATTTGTATCGTAAATTGGAAAGTAAATATTGAAAGAATACCTTCGCTGAGGTCTTGTCGAGTAAGCACCAGTTCGTATTTACTACCAAGTTTGATAACACACAAAATAATTTCGTTTCTCTTGGAAGAGTTTGTGTCCGATTCTTATTATGTCATTAATTAGCTGCTTTATTACTGCTATTACACTTGTAATACTAGGCGGAACAGTATACAGCAAAGAATATAATAGCCAAGTTGAAAATGATTTAGGCGCTGAAGGTTCAAGACAACTTCTCCTTGGCGCAGGTAAAGAGACAAGTGCGCCCAATTTCGTTAGACTTGTGGTAATGCGCCTAATATATGGCATTGCGTCGAGCATGGGAATTGAAGATAGGCTGGAAGACACACTTAACGGTGCTTTTGTGCCTCCAAATGCCGATGACGGTCTGGGACTTGGTGGTTTCGATAATGAGAGTGGTGGAGGACTTCTGGGCGATGTGTTTGAAGGAGAAGATGATATTCTTTGACCTGTCTCTTAATAAGTGTTGTTGAATTCGTAATAAGAGTAATAAAATGAATTGTATTTGTTATAGCGTCTACGTTTATTCTTTATCTGCTGAAATGTTCCTAGAATCCAACCAATTAATAGTGAATCGAAATAGGTTGGATTAAACTGCCTTCCCCCTTTAAGGTCTTAATCAACTTTTCCTAAAATTGTTAAAACTGGGATCTATTGTCGAAGATATTAAGTGGCTTAAGTATATGTGCTGTGCGTTTTTATGTCTTGTATTTAACATACTAAAATATTCCTAATACTACAATTAATTCCTTTATACATAATACCGCTAAGTTACCCACCCGCGCTATCTGTTATTCTATAACAGACAATACTTGGTAGCTCCTAAAGGGTAAAGGTATATCGGATACGGTTAGCTGATTTTAACCATTTTTTATTTCGAGCAAAGGCGGTCATAATTCGGACTCACATTCATTAAGTATGTAAATCCATATAGTTTCAATTTGGTATACATTGTGTCAAGTCCTGAAAAGGCGATAGCTGAGCATCTTGACTCCAAGGTCCTAATTTTTGGCCATATAACTCAAACAAAATAGCTGACTTATATTCGCATGCATGCCAGCGTAAATATTTTTTTAAGCTATTCGTGTTCCTGTAACTTTAAGAGGGAATATCTTAAATAAGTTTTTAGTTGAAGTCTAAGTGTAGCCCATGTAGAGTCAAGGTACAAAATAATATTGTATACCATAGTAAGAATTTCAATTAATAAACGAAAACCCAAAAAAAAGGTTTCTGTTAAGATTAACTTTCTCTTTTCTTAGGGGGCTCATTGCACTAATTTGACAAAAAAAACATCGGCGCGCCGACTTGATTTAAAACTATAAGAACAACAACTACGAATCAAACCAATTAGTCCATGTTAAAACCGACGAGATGGAGCTCAACCTACAGGATGTTAAAATAATGTCTTCATCCCTCGGCCAGTCGTCTCCTCTATCATAATAGTTAAGTCTTGTGCTGTCGGTGTATATATTCAGCCAGTTGGTGTCCTCACCAGCACCCGGACTGTCCAATCAAACGCAGCATAGCTCGGCCAGAGTTAGCCCCCTAACCCCCTAACCTCATTCCACAGACATAATCTCTGTTAATTGCAAATGGAATGCTTCCAAAGAGTTAAATTAGAAAAATTTAATATATTTCGAGATCAGTGTGACCGTATGTGGCAAGAATAAAAACACTGATTCGATCTAGGCGCTAATCGAAAGCAAATATGAAAGACAACTGAATTTTATATTTAAGTACGTATGTATGTACTGTAATAGGTCTTATTTCTCAATGTAATAGCAGTAATCCATGTAATAAAAGTAAGCCATTTGTTCTTGTTGTTTTGCTCTTATTATATTCTTTATTGAATTTATAAGTTTAACTAGTTTTTGTGTGGGTCCTCGATGAGTGCTGTTGACTCTCCTATCATTGCTTACTGACTCATCTTATACAATTTATCCAATGTCTTAGTATGCTATGCTGCACAACTCCGCTGCCGGTAATCGCCGGCAGAGACGTTGTGACATTATGTATTACTTATATGCTCAGCGCTGATATCAACGAGAGCGCGAGAGAGAATGTTATATACGTATGTTAAGAAGGGTCGTCGGTCGCATGCTAGACATGTCGACTCGGCAATTCTTCTGCCCATTGTTTACTTGTGCGATCATCTTACATTTGCACTTGAATTTATGCTTGGGTCTTTTGGCTGACGTAAACATTGCAGCTTAATGCTACAATGTATTTGATAGTACACAGACACTACAGTGTGTGTTCGATATGATGTATACTACATCTCCCTCCTTTAGAAAAATAACGTAAATATATGAATTTATAATATAAAGGACATTTTTGTTGTGTTTTTATATCTTTTTTTTCGAATCAGAAAATATTAATTTAAAAAAAAATTTTTTTGTATATATTTTGTTTATTCTAATTATGGTTCTTATTCTTTTATTTTATTATTTTTTTTTATATATATATTTTTTTTTCGAATCAGAAAATATTGATATAATTAAAAATTTTTTGTATATATTTTGTTCATTTCAATTATGGTTCTTTTTCTATGTATGGCCATACTTGAATTATTTATAAGACAAATAAAGTGATTATGAAATAAACATTTTTAACCTATCCTTATGTACGATTTGCTTTTTATTTTTATTATTTGAAATAATTATATTTTCATTTTCTTCTATGCTTTCTACCTTATAGGGTCCAGTATATTTAAAATCTAGCTTATGTCCTGTTTCATTTTTCAATAAAACCAGATCTCCTATTTTTAACTCAAAATTTAAAGTATTTTTGTCGTAGTTAATTTTTTGTTTTTGCTTATGGGATTCTAACATTAATCTAGCTCTCTTAAATGCTTGTTCTAGTCTAAATTTCGATTCTTTAGCATAGTCTTCTATATTGTATAATGGTTTTATCTTATCTATACTATTAAAATGTTTAGGCAAATTTGAAGTTTTACCAAAAACTAACTCATATGGACAATAGTCATGTGCCATAGAGGGGGTTATGTTAACACAATATACGAAGTATTGGAGCCATACATCCCAATCTGGTTTGTCAACTGAGATGTATGATCGGATGAACTCATTAAGTGTTCTGTGGCTTCGTTCCACGGTACCTACAGTCTGGTGATGATGTGCGGTAGAAGTTATGTTTTTGATATTCAAATTTTTGCATAAATCTTCTATTATTGAATTTTTATATTCTGTTCCCATGTCCGTAATGAACGTCTTCATTGGACCGTACTTTAGAATAAAATGTACTGTACTTGCACTTTTGTTTTTAATTGGTATTGCCACAAGGTATTTTGTTAAATCGCAAATTAAGGTTACTGCATATTCATTTCTTTGTTCAGATTTAGGTAGTGGACCGATCGTATCCACAATTACCCTGTCGAAAGCCATTTGTGGCGTTTCAGTTATAGTTAAGGGGTCTTTGTGTGTTTAGTCGTTTTTGACTTTTGGCATTTGGGGCATTTTCTTATATAATTTGATATATCTCGGGTCATGTTTTCAAATAATAATGCCTTTTTATTTTTGCTAATGTTCTAGCTATGCCTGTATGACCTCCTTGTATTGGATCGTCATGGAATGTTAACAGTATTGCTTCTTTCTTTTTATCATTATTTGATAATAGGGTCACCGGCTTGAGTAGCGCTACTCTTAGAGATTGTAATATTTTATTGCCCATTATTTTGAAAGATTCTATTGATATGGTGTCAAAGATCTTTTCGCTCGGTGCCACTTTGAGTTGGCTGATATTTTACCGGCTCCTTTTTCAAGCCTTCGAAAGATCTGACCTAAGTCGAGAATTCCATTGGTGTACATATCGCTAACGTCACTTCTTGCTATAACTTTTTTCCCATGCTTTAGTAAGCTTATTGAATCCGTTAATCGCAAGGTCACTACTTTCCGTACCTCATCATTTACAATGACTTCGTATACGTTGGGCTGAGAATCTTAATTTAGAGTTTGCTTAAGCAAATCTACTTTTTCGTTTTCTTTTCCTGCGCAGGAAATTTTCTGCTTACTTTGGTATCTGGTAGTGAATTTTATTGTTTGTTTGGATATTTTTTAAGTCCATGATTGATAGCGCATGGGCTACATAATTATCTTTGCCTTTTAGATATTCTACTGTAAAATTATATTCCTTTAATTCAAGTCTCATGGAACTGCGGTTTACCATTGAAAATAGGTAGGTAAGTGCTCTGTTATCTGTTTTGACAGTGAAGTGTCTACCATAAATATATGGCCTGAAATGTGTTATTGCCCAGTGAATAGGTGATAGTTCTTGTTCTGTTGCACTTTTGTTGCTTTCGCCTTTTGTAAAAGATCTTGATGCGTACGCAATTGGAAGCTGGAGTCCATTTTTGTTTTGAGTTATGTGCTCCACATGCTGCTTACTAGCTACTATCTGTAATTATGCAAAATTCTTTGCTGAAATCTGGATATTGCAAAAGAGTTGGGTTCATTAGTACCGATTTTAGATGTTCGAAGGCTTTTTGGCATTCAGTTGTCCATTCGAATTTTACATCTTTCTTACATAATCTTGTTATGTGACGGGAAAAGTCGGCAAAATTTTTTATAAACCTTCTGTAATAATTACAAAATGCAACAAATCTTCTAGGGCTGTCCGCATAATGGGGGACTGGATAATTGTGAATGACGTCGTATTTTTTGTCATCGGGCAAGATTCCTTTGTCTGTGTATTTATGCCCTAGAAAAGTGACTTCATGCATAAAAAATGAACATTTTTCGGGATGTAACTTTAGGTTATGTTGCCTACATTTCTCAAAAACATCGGTTAAGTTTTTAAGCATATGTTTTTCGGAACAACCAATGACTATTAAGTCATCCATATAAAGAAATGCTTGCGAAGGCTCAAGTCCAGAGAAAGCTATAGTCATCATTCTCTAAAAGGAATTTGGCGCTATTTTTAAGCCGAATGGTAATCGGGTGAAGCGATATGAACCATTGCTTGTTGAAAAGGATGTTATGTCTCGTGAACTTTTTTAGAGTTCAATTTGTGAAAACCTGACATTAAATCAAGGCATGAAAAGTATTTTGCTCTACCTAGTTGATCTAAAATATCATCAATTCTAGGGAGTGGAAATTTATCAGACAACAGTTTTTTTGTTAATTTGACGATAGTCAATTACTAATCGCCATTTTTTCTTTTCGGAATCTGGAAGTGACTTTTTTGGTACTAATAAAAGTGGGCTATTATAAGGTGACACAGATGGTTCGACTATTTTGTCATTTATTAATTTTTTGACTTGTTTTTGAATTTCGTCTTTTTGACTATGAGAATTTTTCAATCTCAGTTTTTGTTTATACAAATTGTTTGTAGTTATCGATTCGGTTTCTAGTCCGAATACATCGCTATATTGGGTGCATAACATTGTGAGATGTGTATGAAATTGTGGTGGGAAATTTTTCGAAAGTTGTGTTAATACGGATTTTTCTCTGTTTCTTAAGTCTGTTTTAACTAAATCGTAGTTTGAAAGTGGTTCATATTTTAAATTGTTTATGCTGACTACTTGATCTGTATTTGGTAGTCTTATGAAAGCATTTTTGACTGTTGCTATGGTATTTGCTATGTAAATACCATACTAAATTTCCTGGTTTGGAATCAATACACTGTCTTCTACTGAGGTTAGTTCAATTTTTCGGACAACTTGGGATCTTGCTGGCAGAAATATGGAGTTGTTGCCAGAACTGTATGTTATTGGAACATAAATCGGATATATTAAATTATTAGGTCTTATATAAGCCAGTCTTCATATGGATTGAAATCTAATTGACAGTTGTATTTTTTAATGAAATCGATTCCTAGTATTCTATCACAATGAATAGCGAATTGTAAATTTACGTTATGAAAATCATGTGGAATTATATATTTAGAAGTTTGTATTTCGATAGAAGTTAGCCTTTTTGATTTGGTAACTTCTTGACTTATTCCATGTATATTGATTATATGATCAGCTTGGATGTATTGAAAAATATCGGAATTTTCTTTTAATATGGATATTTCTGCACCTGTGTCTATTAAAAAGACTAATTGTTTTCCTGTTGCTACATTTATGAAAGTAACGAATGTGTTTAGGCCGAGATTGATGGTGTGAAGCGTTTCCTACTGCTGAGTATCTAAAGGTTGTTAGGAGGTTCCCGGGGCGTTTTGGGCTACTCTAACATTATTGCTGTTATTATTGTTGTTGTTATTATGGGTATAACCTCCATTTTGGTGGTTATTTCCTCTATAACTTCCTCTATAAGTTCCTCTATTGTTTCCTCTGTAATTGTTGTTGTGGTTATGCTGATGGCTTCTTTGGTGCTAAATTTATCAGCATGTTCATCCGTTAGGCCTTCGTCAATATACGAAGCTTCCAAGAGCCTACGTAAATTGTCAATTCCCGTTGTGAATTTTTCGGCAGTTTTTCCCGTTGTGTGGTTTTTGCCAATTTTGCCTTTGCTACGTCGGATGTTTCACCAACTATAGCATCTTGCAATTTTTTTATAATTGCATCAATTGTTTTTTCATTTTGTACCTTGTACAGTGTAGATCCTATTATTTTTGATTTTATAACCTCAACAGCTAGCTCTTCGAATGCACCTTTTGTTAAGTTTACTAACTTCAAAGCCGTTATGAATCTTTGAAGATGTAACTTTTGTCCATTAAATTTTGGAATGGCATTCGAAATGTCTTTTATGTTTTCTTTTGTGTCTATTACACTTGTATCTGAATCTAATTCTTCTTCTTCCTGTTCCGGTAATGCTATTACCGCAGGAATTGTCAGATCGTGTAGATCTTTTTCTTTTATATCAGCAATTCCTTCGCTTGATTCGGAATCTTCATCTTCCGCTAAATCTATTTATGCCTGTTCTGCTGATTCTTGCTCTTCCCTAAGATTTATTGTCAAAGGGGTATTTAAGATTGTTGGTATCGATATGTCTAAATTATACCTTTCTTTGACGGTTATTAAATTCGAACGTAACTTGATCAATAATTTTAATATTTTTGACCAGTTCGTTTTATTTATTATTTTCCTATTTTCACGCACTAATATTCTTGCCTCATTAAAAGAAACGACAAGAATCTTCGCATTTTTATTTATTGTATCTTTCTGTATTACCCTATTCTGGCTTACACATTTGTAAGACCTATCGAAAGTTTCTTTTATTTCGCGTATATGGAGTGTTAGTTGCTCTGATTCCATACTAAGATGTTATTGTTTTGTTTTTGTTTTAAAGGGTGATTTTTTAGCTATTATCTTTTTGGCAACACTGGTTTTAACAGCACACGCACGTTTCGTGTTTTGTTTCACTGTCAAACATCTTCAGTTTGGTCTATAATTTAACCATGAATCGTCTTACAAACGAGCAACGCTTGCAAATTATTGAATTTTATTATCAAAATGCCAGCTCTGTTAAGAAAGTTCATCGCGCGCTTCTTCCATTTTATGGTCAGTTTAATCGACCCACTGAAGCGGCTATACGGGCTATTGTGGCTTAATTTCGCACCAAATTTACATTGTTGGACATTAAACCACCAACACGCTTACGTAGAATGCGAACTGAAGAAAATATCGCAGCTGTATCGGTTAATGTTAATGATGACCATCAATTATCGATTCGTCGCCGTTCGCAGCAATTGTGCCTCTGTTACTCCACAACATGGAAAATTTTGCATAAGGATTTAGGTGTGAAGCCTTCCAAAATACAGCTGGAGCAAGAATTGAAGCCGAAGGACCTACCGCAACGAAGAATTTTTGGTGAATGGGCTCTTGGAAAGATGGCCGAAGATCCACTTTTTACCGAAAAATTGTGTTCAGCGACTAAGCTCATTTTCGGCTCAATGGGTACGTAAATAAGCAGAATTGTAGATTTTGGAGTGAATATCAGCCAGAAGCATTGCAAGAGCTACCAATGCATCCAGAAAAGTCACAGTTTGGTGCGGTTTATGGGCCCGCTTCAATTGACGCATTGGAAGACAACATTGAAGCATTTATTCTTGAGATACCGGCCGAAATGTTGGAAAGAGTATGCCAAAATTTGACTAAGCCGATGGACCATTAGGCTTCTTTGGAAGGCAGGAACTCTCCTGTGGTTATGGGGGCGTATGTAGTGAGGTAAAGTTGCTGATCGGTTTAACATGGAAAACCCAGCGCGATCCTGGCTTACTGCGTCCCAAGTCGACTCACACCTCCACGTGGTAACCCCTGGTAACAGAGCAATGCATCCGCAAAGCTGCTGGCTAACGTGAGCGGCGACCCTCTCCCTGGGGTCAAACAGGGGGCGTCGCATCGGGCTTGGCACCCGATAGGCGTATCCCCACCCACCAATGAAAACTAACACAATGCCTCGGATACGGACCCCCCCCCCCGACGACGACCCACGCAAACGTTTTAAGGACCACGATTTGAGGATATGCACCTGGAATGTACGCACCCTCAATAGAGAGCGCGCGGATTCCAAGCTGGTGGATGTCCTCGAGGAACATTCGGCGGACATTACCGCACTTCAGGAAATAAGATGGACTGGACAGGGGTGTAGGAGGATAACATCCGAAACCAACGCCCCATGGGAGATCTACTACAGTGGACATGATTCGAAGCACGAGTTTGGTTGCGGCTTTGCAGTCAACAAAAGACTGTGCCGCTCTGTCATCAGCTTTACACCAGTTGACAAGCGACTTGCCGCACTCAGACTTAAGGCAAAGTATTTTAATATTAGTCTTATCTGTGCGCACGCCCCGACAGAAGAAAAGAACGATTCGGAAAAAGACGAATTCTATGAGCGCCTAGAAGACCTATATGAGCGCTGCCCCGATCACGACATCAAGATCGTGCTAGACGACTTCAACGCAAAAATCGGGAGAGAAGAAGTTTATCGCCCGACTATCGGCCGATTTAGCCTTCACGATGAGTCCAACGGAAATGGAGAGAGGCTAATAGACTTCGCTTCGGGCCGGAACATGGTCATTAGTAGCACCAGATTTGAACACCGCAACGACCACAAGGCGACCTGGAAGTCCCCTGGTCAATCAATACGAAACCAGATTGATCACTTTGTGATAGACGGACGGCACTCTTCGAGTGTTCTAGACATACGTGTGCGCCGAGGAGCCAATACTGACTCGGATCACTACCTTGTTGCAGCCAAAGTACGCACACGGCTCAGTGTGGCACATGCCGCACAGTCTAACACACGCAGAAAGCTGAACGTTGAGAAGCTGCAATCACATCGGACATCTGAAGCCTACTCATTGTACGATGATGAGTGCCGCCACGCTACTGCAGAGAAAGACGCTGCCTACAGGAGATCTCTGCAGTCGGGAGCAACGCGGGCTGTTAAGGAGCGATACCGGGAGAAAAGGAGAGAGGAGAAGCGCCTTTTCAGAAGGAAGAAAAATGTGCAGGAAAAGAGCATGAGGGAGGAAGTCGAAGTGCTGTTTGGAAGGAGTGAGACTCGAAAATTCTACCAAAAGATTAGGCAACTATCCGATGGTTTTAAGCCCAGAGTCACACTATTGAAGGACGAGCACGGAAATCTGGTCTGAAATCCGGAAGTGGCACTAGTCAAATGGAGAAACTATTTCTCTAACCTGCTGGGAGGTGATGACGAACACAATGCCGCCTCTGGGGAAGTAGCGACACCACCAATCGATAACATAGAGATAGATCCGCCGGACCATAATGAAGTCTTGTTAGCCATAAAAAGGCTAAAAAATAACAAATCTGCTGGCGCTGATGAGCTGCCTGCTGAATTGTTCAAGGCTGGCGGTGAGGAGCTGGTAAGGTGCATGCACCAACTCCTATGCAGAGTATGGTCCGAAGAAAGCATGCCCGAAGATTGGAACCTAAGTGTACTCTGTCCAATATTTAAAGAAGGAGACCCTGCGGTTTGCGCCAATTACCGCGGGATCAGTCTCCTTCCCATCGCATATAAGGTTCTATCATGCATCCTATGTGAACGTCTAAAGCCGAGAATAAGTGAACTGATTGAACCTTATCAGTGTGGCTTTAAACCTGGCAAATCCACCACGGACCAGATATTCACATTGCGACAAATCCTGGAGAAGACCCAAGAGAGATGTATCGACACCCACCACCTTTTTGTTGACTACAAAGCCGCCTTTAACACGCCGATAAGGTCAAAGTTCTTTGAAGCCTTGTCTACCTTTGGTATTCCAGCAAAGTACGTTCGAATTTGCATGATGACGTTGAGAAACACACAAAGCTCCGTCAAAATAAGTAAAGACCGCTCCGAGCCTTTCGATACCAAAAGAGGTTTTAGGCAGGGTGATACCTTATCGTGCGACTTCTTTAATCTACTGATGGAGTACATACTGCGCCAGTGCCCAAATGCTAACAGAACGGGCACCAACTTTACCAGAGATAACATGCTACTTGCATATGCCGATGATATTGACATCATCGGCAAAAGCGAATCTGTGGTAAAAAAGGCGTTCTCAGAGATAGAGAAGCAGTCAAAACTTATGGGCTTAGCGGTAAATGAGGATAAGACGAAGTACCTACAATCAACGCGCAGTGAGTCTACGCTTGGACAATCTGTTGCAATGGGAGACTACAGCTTCCAGGTTGTTAAGGAATTTGTCTACCTCGGGACGACGATTACCAGCGACAACAACACCAGTCTGGAAATCCGAAGAAGAATAACTCTTGCAAACTGATGTTATTACGGGCTCAATAAGGAGTTCAAGAGCAGCGCCCTCTCTCGGAAAACGAAAATTGCGCTATACAAGTCGCTTATCATCCCAGTCCTGCTATACGGCGCAGAAGCATGGACAATGTCAAAGAAGGATGAGGCGGCAATTGGCGTGTTCGAGAGAAAAGTTCTTCGGAGGATTTATGGACCTCTAAACGTTGGCGGCGAATTTCGCATCCGAATGAATCGCGAACTGTATGAGCTCTATGGGGACACTGACCTAGTCAAGCGCATAAAACAACAGCGTTTGCGCTGGATAGGACATGTTACCCGTATGGATGATAACGCTCCAGCAAAGCGTGTGTACAATCGGCATGCGATAGAGTTGGGAGGCACTCCCCCGACTGGTCGACCAAAGCGGAGATGGCGTGACCAGGTGCAGGGAGACATTGCGAAACTGGGAGTGTCCTTCTGGTGGAATGTCGCTCGAGACAGAGGCGAGTGGCGGGCATTAGTGGCAGCGGCCGAGACCGTAAAACGGTTGTGATGGCCAAAGAAGAAGAAGAAGAAGATGGACCATTTCAGGCGCAGTCACGGTCAACATTTGGATGAAATAATCTTCAAACATTAAATTATATGGACCGTACTATCGATTCAAATAAAGATTTCATGCATTTTTCTGAATTTTATGTGTTTTTTTTTTAAAACTTTCCTATAGCCCTTTAAAAATCACCCATTATTTGTGCATAATTTTTAGTACAGTCATTTGTCCATTGGGTAATTTCTCACAGTAGACAGTACTATAGCTTTTTGAGTGTAATGAATAAGTGGGGACGCCATGTAATACTCTACAGGAAAAGAATGTTATTATTTTTTTTTTCTGCAACAAGTATATTCACAGCCTGGGTTGTCAAAAGGCCCCTTGCAATCTGCTGGGCACTTTGGTTTCCTGGCTTCTTCTAAATCTTCTTTATTTTTATAAGCTTCTAATTCCCTGTATGTGTTTTCTAGTTCCTGTCTAATTTGTACGTTTTCTTCCCATATTCAAAATCGGATTATCGCAAATACCCTATTCTCAATATATGTACGAGGTGTGTTCAAAAAGTAACGCGAATTTTGTGTTTTTTCAAAAATTATTTATTTATTCATGAATATCTATTTTGTCCCCTTCAAAATAATCCCCATGAGATATTATACACTTGTGCCAACGGTTTTTCCAATCTTCGAAGCACTTCAAAAAGTCATTTTTTTTATCTTGTTTAGCTCCTCCTTCGATGCCGTCTTTATCTCGTCAAACGTAGCGTAACGTCGTCCTTTCATGGGACTCTTCAGTTTAGGGAATAAGAAAAAGTCACAGGGGGCCAGATCTGGGGAATACGGTGGCTGCGGCATCATTAGTGTGTTGTTTTTGGCCAAAAAGTCGCTCACAAGCAACGATGTGTGAGCAGGGGCGTTATCGTGGTGCAAAAGCCAATTTTTGTTCTTCCACAAGTCCGGGCGTTTCTGGCGGATTGCTTCGCGCAAATTGCGCATAACTTGCAGGTAATATTCCTTATTGACCGTTCTTCCCTGTGGCAAGAACACATGATGCACCACGCCCCTGCAATCAAAGAAAACTGTCAGCAAAACTTTCACATTCGACCGAACTTGGCGCGCTTTTTTCGGTCTTGGTTCGTGCGGCAGCTTCCATTGATATGATTGAGCTTTGGTTTCCACGTCATAACCATAAACCCACGATTCGTCACCAGTTATGACCCTCTGGAGCAAATTTGGGTCGTCGCGGACAGAGTTTAACATCTCATTAGCAATGTACATGCGATGCTGTTTTTGGTCGCAATTGAGGTAAAAATCGAAGACGATCCAAAACACGTGCAAGCGAAGCAGCTGTCAACAATTAAGTGAACATTCAAAATGGCCGAGCTTGTCGGCATAAGTGAGACCATGAGTAGCAACATAACGCCACAAAAAAATCGAAATTCGAATATACGAAGCCCGCGAAAATTCAAAATTCGCGATACTTTTTGAACACACCTCTTATACTCGTATGTGTCCATTTTTATTTTTATTAATTTATAATCAATGTATTTCTCTTGAGATAATTATGTACATCAGTGTACATATATATATATTTGTTTTATTCATTATACCGTGTCCCCATTGAAAATGGGAAAAGGGGGATAATGAAGTTGTGCACAAGTATGTAACAGGTAGAAGGAAGCATTTGCGACCCTGTAAAGTATATATATTCTTGATCAGCATCAACAGCCGAGTCGATTCAGCCCTGTCCGTCTGTCCGTATGAACGCGTGTTTCTCAGAGACTATAAGAGGTAGAGCCACAAATTTTTGCATGTAGATAGGTGTATACCCGATTCAAAACGAGTTTGTTTCAGATTTGGAAATTCCTCCCCCTCCCCCTTTAAGCGCAAAAAACTGTCAGAGCCACAATTTTTAAGATAGTCCTTCCAAACTTTGTATATATCAAGTACAAGGCCCAATATCTATCTATTCTGAAAAGATCAGAACAATAAACACCGAAGTTATATACGAATCAATTTTGCTTGTGGGAGAGAGGGGGTCTTGCATTGGCCGCATGCCATGCGTTTGTGATTTTTTTTTTTTTTTTTTTTTTTTTTTAATATTTTTTTATTTTTTTACTTATTTTGATATTTTATATTACCATTTATTTCTACATATATATTCAAACTTTATTAATAATAGTTGGGAGTGTGCTTGCATCTCTGTGGTACGGCCGCTAAGCAATGCTTCGCAGAGACCTCAGCACCGCTACTCAACATTGCTTCTTCTTAAGCGCTCTACTCTGCGCAGTTATACCATGATTTGGGCCGAGTAGGTGCTTATCAGCTCCCAGTTACGGCTACTTTCCACCATTATTGGTACCAGGTTCCCCACGGTTATGCACTTCCCGAGAGACTCCTCCAGTTGCTCCCTTTCGCGTGCGAATCTGCCACAAGCAAACAGCACGTGCTCCGCGTCTTCCTCTGTATTCCAGCACCAGGTTCACTCTGCGCTTTGGTCGTGGCCAAAACGGTGCAGGTAGCTGCGAAAGCAGCCGTGGCCACTTAGAACCTGCGTCAGGTAAAAGTTTACCTGACCGTGCTTCCTGCCAATCCACATGATCCGACACGGTGCGAAACGCATAACAAATACGAATCGCGCCCAAGCGGTGTGTTGCTTTTAAGCCACGCCTATAGCTTTTTGTGTGCAGTGCCTCCTTCCAGACTGGCGCTGCGTACAGCATTATCGATCTGGTGACACTCGAGAGCAACATTCTTCTTCCTTGTCTCGGACCTCGGGTGTTGAGCATTATCCTTGACAGTGCTCTGTTGGTTGTAGCTGCCCTTGTGTTGGCATACTCCAGGTGCTCGCGGAAACTAAGCCTTGTGTCCAGCATCACTCCCAAATACTTAAGAGCCCTCTTAGAGGCCACCGATGTATTCCCGATTATGAGGCTGTCTCTACCTTTTTTTTACTTATCAGCACAGCCTCGGTCTTATGCGGTGCCAGCTCTAGCCCCACAGATAACAGCCATGCTTCGATCTGCGCTATCGACTGGTTGCATAGCGACTCTGCCTGAGCTAGCTCCTTTGCGACAACCACCACTGCCACGTCATCCGCAAATCCAACAACCTGGACTCCTGGGGGATGAGGTAGTTTAAGTACCCCGTCGTACATCGCATTCCATAATAATGGCCCAAGTATGGAACCTTGCGGGACACCTCCAGTTACCTCATACGACTCCGTGCCAGCACTAGTGTCGTATTTCTGCACCCTGTTGCTGAGGTAGCTTCTGATGATGAGAAGCAGATATGCGGGGACTCCAAAGCTTGTCAGCGCACCCAATATGCAGCTCCACCTTGCCGTATTAAAGGCATTGCGTAGGTCTAGTGTAACCACTAAACAGTACTCCTTGCCTCCGCCCTTCCATCTAGCTCCCTCTATCGCCTTAGACGCCGTCTCCACGACCATGCTGATGGCATCGATGGTGGACCTAGCTTTCCGGAAACCAAACTGGCGATGCGAAAGGTCACCAGTTGCTGAAATGGACCGTTCCAGTCGTGTGGCAACTATCTTCTCTAACAGCTTACCGGCAGAGTCCATAAGACAAATTGGCCTATATGACGATGGTTCGCCTGGTGATTGGCCTGGCTTCGGGAGCAGGACCAACTTCTGTATCTTATGTTTGTCTGGAAATATACCCTCGCGGAGACATTGGCTGTATATATCCGCGAGCACATCTGGCTGGAGGGTCAGCGCAAGTCGGAGGGCTCTATTGGGGATCGAATCCTGACCTGGAGCCTTGCTTACTTTGATATTCCGCGCTGCTTGTAAAATTCCTCTATGGTTCCTCTATGGTCGTGTTTCGGCGCAGACTCCGTTGCGGCTATCATTAGCTCTCTTCTGTGCAGAAACAGCTCCTCGACTATGTGCTTCACGAGTAAGGGGTCACTCGGCTGAGGCACCTTCTCCGCTTTTAGTTTTTTGACCACGATTTTATACGCGCTTCCCCATGGGTCGTGTTCTGCCGAGTCGCACAGTTCAAGGAAACAGTTCCGCTTGCTCTCCTTGATAGCAGTCTTGAGAGCTCGCCTGCATCTACGGATTGTTTCTTGGCATTCGCAGAAGGACGAACTTCCGCGTGAGCGTTGATACATTCTCCTGGAACAGATGCAGGCGCGCCGGGCCTCTGCAATTTGGTCATTCCACTAATAGACGGGTTCGTGGTGCCTTCCATACGCTTTGCGAATTGCCATGCTGGCGTCGCATGCCACCTCCAGTTGGTTCATAACGCTTCCTGCCATACAATTCGCGCTTCCCGAGGCAGTCAAATTCGCCAATGCGTCTGCAAAGTCTTGCGTTCGCAGTGACTTCACACGGTACATTCCAGCGGGATGCCGGACTAATATGCCTTCTCGTTGCCACACCGACAGTGAAGCGAATTGCAAAGTGGTCACTTGCTGTGTATTCGCCGCTTGTTCTCCAGCTAGCAGTAGGGAAGAGGCTACTGCTGACGAACGTTAGGTCCACCACGGATCCAGTGCCCGCTCTGCTGAAAGTGTGCTGATTGCCCTGGTTCAGCAAACCAATTTCTAGATTGGTGAAGGCCTCTAGCAAGATCCTGCCTCTCGCGTTGGTGCACGTGCTGCCCCAGTTCTCGGCCCACGCGTTGAAGTCGCCAGCGATGATCATCGGGCTTCTACCCCTAGCGTCTGCAACTAAAGCGTTTGCGTTTGTGTGTATGTTGGAGTGTGTGTATGGATGAGTGTGTGTGTATGTAAAGAAAAAACACACGAAATCAAGGGAACAGGGTATTTTATAGTCGGGGCACTCGACTGCAGCTCCCTTACTTGTTTTGAATATATTCTTATGACAATTGTTTGTGCGTTTATTAAATTAGATCTTATCTAGATCGTTAGCTTGGCTTAAGGCCCTTTTCGTTATAAACTTATTGTGTAAGAGATACGCTTTGTAAAGGATATACGCGCACAAAATTGTAACAATTATCAATAACAATATATTTGTCAAATGTGAATCAGTATTCGTTGATTCGATCTTGTTAATAACATTAGCAGTGGAGTTCACTGTTTTAGTATCGATTAAGCCCATTTTTGGGAATGATATTTTAACTATATTCTTAGGTTCTTATATATATTCAGAGGGAACGAGATTTTCAACCGATTTACTTATTGAATTACTATTCATCAATTTTCCATTTCATATGTATGTATATACAAATATTGTTTACAGATTTTCCTACCTATGTAAAAAAAAATAAAGATCCGAAGCAAACAACTGCCTGTTCTGAACAATTTGAGTGTTCATATTATTATTATTACTATTTGTAGCGGGGCTGCTGGTAGCGGGGCTGCTGGTGGCTGCTGGGAGCGGGGCTGCTGGTGTTATCTCGACAGGTCGGTCAACCGGTGCCTTGCTTGGCTACCGTCTCTTCCTTCTCGCCGTCCACAACCTGGTAGCGGTTGTGGCGACATTAGTTGTTATGATTTTACAGCGATTATTGCGCTGGACAGGATGTCACCATTTCATTATTTCTTTGCAGGTGTATGGATTCTTTGCAGGTGTATACATTCTTTGCAGTTGTATTATCACTTATCCACGGTCGCCATGTAATAGGTCTTATTTCGCAATGTAATAGCAGTAATCCATGTAATAAAAGTAAGCCATTTGTTCTTATTGTTTTGCTGTTATCATATTCTTTATTGAATATATAAGTTTAACTAGTTTTTGTGTGGGTTTTCGATGAATGTTGTTGACTCTCCCATCATTGCTTACTGACTGATTTTATACAATTTATCCAATGTCTTAGTATCCTATGCTGCACAACTCCGCTGCCGGTAATCGCCGGCAGAGACGTTGTGACATTATGTATTACTTATATGCTCAGCGCTGATATCAACGAGAGCGCGAGAGAGAATGTTATATACGTATATTAAGAAGGGTCGTCGGTCGCATGCTAGACATGTCGACTCGGCAATTCTTCTGCCCATTGTTTACTAGTGCGATCATCTTACATTTGCACTTGAATTTATACTTGGGACTTTTGGCTGACGTAAACATTTCAGCTAAATGCTACAATGTATTTGATAGTACACAGACACTGGGTACAGTGTGTGTTCGATATGAATGTTTAGTACAGTATACCACAATAAATGTTCGGAGCGCCACATCCATAACAAAATATTTTACGATCGGCCAGGTAATTTTCCCAAATGGGGCCTTGCTCTTCGCAATTCCAGCACTTGGACGTTGTATTTCGTCAATTTCAATATCCGCAACTTCTTCAGGGTTGGTTTCTGAACTATATTTCTCCATGCCATATATTTGCCGGCGAGGAGCTAACGGCTTTGACTTAGCAAACTCATCAGTACGACAACTAAGCTCTTGAACTAAGTTTTCGTTCATCTGGACCAGTGGTGTCCAAACTCACACAATGAAATCGTTGCGCTTGTGCGAAGCAGCGAAACACGAAGGCAACATGACGTTTTACTGCTTAACACTGAAAAAAAAATGCGTGCGATTCAAACATAAAACAAATTAAATTTTTAAATCTCTCCCTCCCCTTTATTTCATTATAACCCCCGTGGCAAAGTTGGTAGTGCTTTTGAATAACATCAAAGGTAAAGCGACATGCAACGTAATGGCACAATAAACATTGAGCGTTACCATCCATATTCTCAATGAAAAATAATTCATTTTTCCAATTTTTTTTTTTAAGCTTATTTTGTATTTATTGAATCTTCTCTTAATAAGACTAACAATAATTTTTCAGATCTTAATCTAGAAACTATTTTATAAACCATCCCCTGTTGGAGATAGTTTGTGTTCTGCGGCCCTTCAAGTCAGTCGCTGGGTTGGTAGGTCATTTCTCCTGAGACGAGAATGCGTTGCTAGCATGGAAAGAGATTTTGCAAGTTGATTTGGGTGGGTGAGAAGCTTCTCAGCATATTTTTGTTTCAGTTGCTCTATTTCAGTTTCGAAAAATGGGATGCTGAGGTCGTTGTGGATACACTCATTGCGAATGTACCATGGCGCTCCTGTGATGGTTCTGAGAATTCTTGATTGTGATCTTTGGAGGATGTCCACAATGCTCGCACAGGCAATTCCCCATAGCTGCGAGCCATACGTCCAGACAGGCTTTATGATGCTTTTGTACAGTACAGACTTTATATTCCAGTTTAAGAGGGAACGGGAGTTGATTAGCCAGTGAAGGCTGTTGTCCTTTAGCTTGATTTGAAGCTTTTTCGACTCTATGTGTTTGCGCCATGTGAGCCTTCTATCGAGGTGCACACCTAGGTATACAACATCGTTTGATTGCGGGATCTGGGTTGCATTTAAGGATAGCTGGGGACAGGTGCTTCTGTTGAGTGTGAACGTCACATGTTTACACTTTTGCTCGTTGATTTTTATGCGCCAGTTGGCCAGCCACTCTTCCACTTTAGCTAGGCTTAATATTGCCGTATCATCCGCAAAAGTTCTTATTGTCAGTCGAGGGTCTGTTGGTATGTCGGCAGTGCACATTACATATAGGAGAGGACCGAGTACGCTGCCCTGCGGCACTCCGGCTCCTATAGCGAACTCTTCCGTTGTGTACTCATTTTGACGAACTGTAAATACTCTGTTACTGACGTAACTTTCTAATACTTTGTGAGTATTTGGGGGAAGCATTGTCCTTATCTTGAATATAAGACCATCCAACCAAACGCGGTCAAATGCTTGGGCAACATCTAAGAAAATTGCAGAGCAGTATTCGTGGTGCTCAAACGCAGTCCGAATGTCTGAAGTTAAACGGTTGACTTGCTCAATAGTCCCATGCTTTGCTCTAAACCCAAATTGATGATGATATTTTGTGCATGGGCATCAATTTTACTCAGTAAGATCTTCTCAAATAGTTGGTCATGTCCAGGAGCTTTTCTGGGATTTAGCTCTCAGATGGCATTTTTTATTTCTAGCGAATGAACTTTGATTAGGGCAGTTTGTGGGGCGGTCGGAACCAATGGAAGCTCATAGCCATTGGTTGGAGGATTTGGCTGGAAAACATTTCTAAGTTGAAGTGCAAAGACAGTTGCCTTTTCTCCGTCGCTGCGGGCCCATCTTCCTGTCTGATCTCTTAGAGGCGTGTCTACCTTTGCAGGTGGCTTTATGGTGGCGCGTGCCCTCCATAGGGGAAATTTGGTGCTTGTAGGCAATAATTTTTTGATATAACGGCTATGTGCTAGCTGTTCTTCGGCTTCGAGTGCTTTGCGAAGTACGCGTTCTGTAAGTCTCAGACGATTTTTTGCGGCAGGCGATCTAAAACTTTGCCATTCTTTTCTTGCACGCCGCATTTCTGAGAGCAGCCGGTTAATGTAACTGTTGTCAATCTACGATTTTCCCAATTGAGATCAAACATTTTTTTCGGTGTAGTGTAAAAATCATATTCTCTCTCTCTATATATGTGTCACTGCGACGCCGGAAGAATTTGGCTTGCCAACCACGCGTGGCTGCCTTTTCAAATTTTGGACATCGCTGATCTGGACGAACCGACGAATCTGTCCAACTGAATGAATCGATTGGTAATTTTTGCCGCGTTTCAGGAAGTAAGTTATTTTTAAGTATTAATACTAACTCTTCCTCCTCTAGTTTGACTCCGTGCTCATCTATAAGAGAAGCAACTGCGTCATGAAAAGAGACGAAAGACTCTCTCTGCTTTTGTTTGCGCGATCGTATTTTCTCTTTGATCATAAACTCTGTCTGATAATCACTGTACTGCTGGCGGAGAGATGAACTGTACCAATCTCGTGCTTTGCCTACGAACAAAATATGCAGATATTTGCAGAGCGTTTCATCCGTTAAAGCTTTGATCCGATAAATAAATTCTTCGACTCCTAGACCTTTATTAGACCCGTCAAAGTGTAAATTCCATCTTTGAATTGTGTCCGCTGTTTTTCCATTATGATTAATGGAACCCCTTGGGGGGTTAGCGACTGGGGTTTGGGCAACTGGAGTAGGGATACCCATAGAGAGACCAAGATTATCCCTAGTAATTGATGGTGAATGAGTTGACAAGTAAGAACCTACTAGTGTAACTGCTTGTTCTATCATCCTATGTATGGCACTGTAATCTACAACAGGATTTGAAGGACTCTCTCGAAAACGACCTAGTTGGTCTCTCCTAGATTCCGCATGTTGGTTCGGAGCTATCTGGGCATTTTTCTTATTAGCTGGTGGTCTTCCCATCTTTTTACCAGCAGTAACGGCTTCTGCAGAAACTGCTCTCGTGACATTTGACAATTGGTCTTCACTTACAGACGGCTGTTGAGAATGGGCGGACCCCTTAAATCTGAGAATGACTCCGTTGCTGGGCTAAATTTCTGGTAAGAACTCTTGAAGCACTCCGTTTGTTCCGCTGAACTGTTTCCTGATATCAGTTTTATTTTAGCTGGGTCAAGCAAGCTACCACACACAGAACACTCTACGTGATCCTCTAGCCAGATCTCTAAGCACGCTTTATGAAAGACGTGTGTACAAGGCGTGTAATATGATGGTTTTGTGTTGTCTATCCCTTGATGTCAACTAATCCAATTCTCATATAACAGCTGAGAACTTTAAGGACTTTGTTGTAAAGGCATTTCATATATTAGATTTTCCTATTTGGGAGGTTAATAACCACAATGAAATCTTATTGGTAACGAAACTATGTTAATTTCAGGTTTATTGAAGCTTAACGTGGAAAGATTTTTGTTCCATAACTCAACTCAATCCAGCTATCATTGTTCGGCAAGTCTACGCTAAGTCACAGAAGTACAAGTTCCAGACAACAAATTTTAGATAAACTGGGCAGATTCAGAAATACAAAAAAAATTCAATCCACCTGTAATGACATTTGGGTTTCTCCCAAGATTTGATCAGCTGATCTACAAACATGCTAGCACAGGGACCATCAGTACCAGCCTCGTGCTTCCGCTTAATGCAAGGTATTCTGAATATACTGATTTTCCATGTCAACTAATCCCATCGAAGGTTATGCCAAACACATACGAAAAAAAACGAGAAAAAGAGTGAGCAGGATTGACAAGCTAGTGTTAAATGCTTAATATTTCGCTTCGCTATTTACTTAACATGACAAAGGATTCTTGGTTTCTCGGTCTGGGATCCGATTTCGAATCTCCAGCATCTTAGACCTTTTCACCTTACTACATGGGTCGCTATCTCCACCTGCGGAAGTAAGACTAAGTCAATCTCCACAACATCAGCAAGTGTGATACTTCCTTTATGTCAGCAAACACGAATTATATCTTTTATTTATTTAAAGCAATTTCAAACGAATGTCACACGGTTGGCCCCCAAATTTTATATAACCATGAAGGCGCAAGCAAGCAATAAATTTTTTCCCAGTGTTGCTGCTGACGACGAGTTCGAGACGGACGGGGTCCCCTGGTTTCCTAGCTCTTTCGGGTGGGATGCGATACAAGCCTAACTAGTTTTTACTTCGTTTGAATTAATCTGATCTGAGGCGACCATTACACTCTTGGCAGGAACTCATGATTAAACACCATTGAAATAAAAGAAAACAGTGAGCAAAACCTTTACATCTGATCGAACTTGTCGTGCTTTTTCGGTCTTGGCTTATCTGGCCGCTTCCATAGGAATGATTGACGTCATTCAACAACTCCTGAGCGATACTAATGCGACGGTGATTTTGCTCATAATTTAGTCAAAAATAAAAGATCAAAAAAGACCTACCCTTTTCAGTTGTCAAAAAAAAACTACCAATCGAAATTGGCTGCTAATGCAAATATATGATAAACATACATATGTGTCCGAATATAACAAAAACAAAATATCGATAATCGAATGTACACAGCCCGCGAAAATTCAAAACTCACATTTTCCTTTGAACACAATTTTTAGTGAAGGAAGAAACTTCCAGGGACTGTAATAATTTTAAGTTTAATAATAAAAATGATAAAATAATGATTAATCTTAAATTTTTATTCATTTACTCACAAAATAATAATTAATGTTGAGCTATACTTTACTACTCATCCAATAATCATTATTTTTAAGCAAAAAAATAAAACTCATGATATAATGATTATTCTTTAAGTTTTATTTTTTTGCTCAAAAATAAAACTGAAATTATAATTGCGCCCCTTTCTTAGGGAGTAAGGGAAAAATTTTTGTATATTCCTAATCAGTAACCCAAGACCAACCGTTATAGTCCATTTTTGAATAAAAAAAAATCTTGCAAATTTCGCGGTTTGTTGACCATTTCACAGATATGAGACAGGCCTATGACACTTTCCTGATCGACATGAACTTATTGTGAAAAATTCGAGAATATCGGTTCAGCGGTTTAGACGGGACAAATATAAAAACATAATTTCATTTTTATATATCTATACATCAATATAAAAGTAAGTATGTTTGTCCCTTATGGGGGTCTAAACCGCTGAACCGATCTTCACGAATTTTTTACAGTATGTTCATGTCGATCAGGAAAATGTCATAGGCTATGTCTCATGTCTGTGAAATGGTCCAAAAACCGCGAAATTTGCAAAATTATAACGTTCATCCGATTTCAATGGAAATTTGGGAATGGTTGAACGCTTCGCGGAAAGGTTTCTAAGTTGAAAAAATTTGCGGAAAACGGCCCAAAAATCGCGAAAATTGCAAAATTCACGTTTTCACTAAAACTTTGGGAAATTGACCGACGCTTGCTTGGGAAGGTTTTCATGTAGTAACGTCATTTTTTGAGTGATCAACGCATGCATCTTTGACTTCACTTGGGCACATAGTCATCACTGTAAATTAAATTTTTTTTCTGGAACTTAAGCCTTTTTTCCGGCAACTCGTTCACATATTCTTTTTTGTGCTGCTCAACTAAATGGTGCTTGAGGTAGCAGACATAATTTCTTTGAACGTTTTGCTATTCCCTATAGCATACTTTTCCGCTTGAACCATCCAGCCAGCTAGAAGAGATCATTTTTAATTCAAAAATGGATTATATTGGTTGGTCTTGGGTTACAGACTTGGAATATATAATTTTTTTTTCTTACTCCTTAAGAAAAAGGCGCAATTTCAACTTGAGTTTTATTTTTGAGCAAAAAATAAAACTTAACGAATAATCATTACTTTATGAGTTTTATTTTTTTGCTCAAAAATAATGATTATTGGTTGAGTTGTAAAGTAAAACTCAAAATTAAATATTATTTTGTGAGTAAAACAATAAATCCTGAAAAATCCTTAATCATGGTGAAAATGGATAAAGGATCCTTAAAGAAGAATTTTGGTATATCGCTCGCTGTCTTAAAGTTGCTACAAGTGAATGATTTTTTGATTTAAAAAAAAAACAAATAATCATTATTTGCAGTCCATGGAAACAACCCCTTACAGATGAGTCATTTCAAACCCAATGATGGAGCTATGCGGTAATCTTAACTGCAGAATGGCGCTATGCAGCTCTTAACCAAAAATCATTCGTTGTTCTATGGGCCAAAATACCACACAAATTTATTTGCATTATTCTTAGAAATGAAAATATTTTAACAATATAGTTGGACCTCAATACACACACAATTCTGATTCTTCTACGTATTTGCTAAATGGTAACTAATTTACTTTTGGCTTAAGACGTTCCGCGGAACTTCCATTTAGGTGACCTGTGGGCACTTCTTTGGTCAATTTTGATATCTCATCGTAGAACCGGGGAAAATATTGTATTGCCAGATACACAGTTGACAAATAAATGCCGATGACTATTGTGAGAAAGAGATCGAAGACCGCTGGCTTGACACGATACACGTTGAGTTTTACATCGTTCCCATTGTAAAACATAAAATCAGGATCACGCGCATCCGGCTTATCATATGTAATTTTTACGTTTTTTAAGTACTTTTCGAACGCATCTTTAATGTCGTTGTTGTCCAAAATAGATTTTACTCCAAAATAAGATTTGATATTTTCTTCACTAATATTCTGTAAATAGAAGATTTAGTTAGAAGGTACACTTTAATATATTCAGAAACACTTACAAAATTGCCATCGAAAATGGTAGAAAGTTGATCCATTCTATACATATAACTAGCCAATGCCTCAGCAATGATTTTGGCCGATGTAAGTGTCTCCGCCAATATGCGCGACTCGTCGTCCTTGAACATAGTAGTACGCACTGGGGTCTTGGGTGCTTTCACTGAAGACAACGTAAAGGCAGGATATCGCTTCATGCTAAAGCGCTCGTGCTCCCACGCAAGCTTCAACTCGGCCAAATTAATCTTTTTATGAACACCTTCAACGGTCACATTATGGGAATAGTGTCCTGCAGATGTTTTTAAAAGCTTAAAGAAATTGCTTATCGACGTTTTTTCCTTGGGAGGCTTAGAAACATGCATATATAGCACATTTTGTTGATTGATGGATAAGCTTTGTGTTATCGTATCCAAACAAAGCACAAATTCCACATTCTGTATAATAAAAAAAAAATTGTTATTAAAAATTTAATATTCTTAAATTTAACAAGACTTGTAAAATATCGGATGTTCAGGGAATAGCGTAACAAGGAGGAACTTTAGCCATTAAATAAATCAATTGGCAAACCTCTGGTTCATAAAAGCTGTCCTTAAGCAAAGAAAATAGGTGGCCAGTCGCAGATGGTTCTGACTAATAATTAGTAAACAAAAAGTTAAAAATTAAGGGGAAGTTTATAAAATTTTGTAATAATAACAATAGCAAATATTAACGAAGAAACCGACTGCAGTTCTTCTACTTTTTACCGAACTGTTAACTCCGATCAATTTTCATCACTACTTATCGATCAACCAAGTTATGTATCGATCAGATGAAAAATAGAGGAACTAAAATTATATTTTGGACAAAAAAAAAAACAAAAGTCAAGAGAGGGAGCTGAAGTCGAGTGCCCCGACTCCAAAATACCCTGTCCCCTTGATTTTATGTGTTTTGACAGCTGACGATGCTGTACCCCCGCTCCATTCAGCAAATTTGTTTCATATATATCTTCGGTGTTTTTGGTCCGATTTGATTGAACTTCTCTGAATAGATAGATATACGGCCTTTCTTAATATAAGTCACGAGGCTCAAACTTAAAAATTGTGTCTTTCACGGTTTTTTGCGGATAAATGATGGAGGGGGAAATTTTCCAAATCGGAAACAAACTTCATCTGGGAATGGTATACAGGGTTTGCCCGGAAATTAATAGGATTGATTAACTTCCGCCGCGGCTGTACTTCGGAGCGTGCGCGCACCGACTGGATTCGGTAGAGGGCATTCCTAGCTAACGAACGAGCGGCTGGTCAGTTGTCTCCGAGCACCTGGAGAGTCAGGACAGGCATTTTCGCGCGACGTGAGTGGTGCAAGCCGAAAATGCAAGCGTTTGCTAGAGCAGAGGTACGCGATTAAGTTTGAGCAAAAGAACGTAACAGGCAGAAGGAAGCATCTCCGACCCTATAAAGTACATATATTCTTGATCAGCATTTGTCTATCTGACTGTGTGTCCGTATGAACAAACAGATCTCAGAGATGCTAAGTGATAGAGGTTTGACATGTATGGGACATATGCTTCTTATACTTGCAGGCAGATCAAGTTTATTTTCAATTTTTGCCACGCACCCTCCCCGCAAATTGGAAAAATCTCATATCTTCCACAGTTTTATAGATACATTTAGTAATTAGGAGTATTTATCGATCCGCCAAAGGAATGGTAAAGAACGGATGAACGGTTTACACCATTTTTCATACTCTTTAATTTGATGTCATTTGTTATGTAAAATCACGCGCTGAATGCGAATCTTGAGTTAAAAATTTTTTAAGTAGAACAGATTTCGAGATAATCCCAAATTATCGTTTTTTGCTTTTTTTAAAAAGATCTTTTCACTTATTACAAATATCTCAATTATGGAACAACTTACGAATAAGTTTTAAAGCTAATAAAATAATCTTTTAATCATTGATACGTTGTTTTGTTGTCAAACTTGTGGTATGGATGCTATTTACAAAGATATCGAACATTTTGTTTCAATTTTATTGAAAAATAGAAAAACCCGCAGTTATTTTAGCTAGAAAAAAATTCTTTCTCTTTTGGATGATGTAAACTAATATATAACAAATTAAAAAGTGTTCATTTATCGAAATCTTTAGAAAATTGTAGAAGTTATTAGCAGCTTCAGTTTAACTGTTCAAATGGTATTAAAAATGTATATAGTCAATAAATATCTACATAGCTGCCTGTGAACGCAGAACACTACGCGGCTACAAAATTACCTAAAGAAACACACACGGCTTGGGAGTATCATTCTTTCATTCAAGGACCTTGAAGAATTCCTCAATGATCGCCTGGTTACAATTGACGCCATTGAAAACCGAAACTGCAGCCTCAAGACTTCTTCCTCAAAGTTTGCTGATTCGAAACGACTCAACGTTCATAACACCCCTGCTGAAGCGGGTACCCCTGTACCTCGTTGCAGCTATTGCGGTGACCATCATATACTTCGCCGATGTCAGAGATTTCTCTCTCTGGACTGCTACTAACGCAAAGACATCATGAACAAATGCAAGCTTTGTCTAAATTGCTTGAGTAAGTCTCACACTGTATCTCGGTGCACCAGCACGAAGAACTGTCTACAATGAGGACAGCGTCACCACACATTACTCCACTTTATAACAACACCAGTCGCATCACAACCAATGCATGCTGCTTCTCCTGCCCAGCCAGTGGTACCCCCACAATCATCTCCTGTTATGAACAATTAGCCCTCGGCGAATTCTAAACATGGTCTACAATGTCTCTCAACAACATCATCAATCAAGCCCCGATGGGGCGTCCAACGGTACGGATTATCCCCAGTAATCCTGTTAACGGTCTCCAAGCTACTCTCAACGCTCTCATACACCAGGGTTATGAAGCAACGATCATCTCGGAACATGCCGTTCAATGTCTACATCTGAAACGACGCACCACACGTGCATCAATTGCTGGAGTTGGGCAATCTCCTGGAAATCGGTGCAAAGCCACTGTAAGCTTTAACATCCAAGCGGCAAGGAATCCTCGTTCTTACCGAGTCAGAACTTTTAACCCCAAACATAGCCTCACATCCAAGGGCTATTATTGGCCGACCCTAAGTATTACCGCTTCAAACGCATTGATTTAATCTTTGGAGGAGATCTCTTGGCTCAAATCATTCTGCCAGGCACCAGTATCGGTTCTCCTGATCAACCAATCGCACAGAATACTCAATTTGGATGGATTCTGGCAGGCAGACTGGAGGCACCTAACCACACGAGTCAAGTCAATTGTTTGGTCAGTTTGCTTTAGCAACGATATAATGGTCGATTTAAGCGGCCCTATCTTGTCTGGTACTAGAACTTGGGAAAAACTAGAAAAAACAAGTAAGGGAGCTGCAGTCGAGTGCCCCGACTACAAAATACCCATTTCCCTTGATTTCGTTTGTTTTCCATACACATACACATACACACACACACACACACACACTCACACATACACACACTCCGACATACACACAAACGCATGGCATGCGGCCGCGCGCGATAACTGACAATGCAAGGCCCCCCCCTCTCTACCACAAGCAAAATTGATTTGTACATAACTGCGGTGTTTATTGTCCGATCTTAGTGATCTTTTTAGAATAGAGAGATATTGGGCCTTACATGATATATGTAAAGTTTGGAAGGTCTATCTTAAAAATTGTGGCGCTGACAGTTATTTGCTCTTAAAGGGGGGAGGGGGAGGAATTTTCCAAATTTGAAACAAACTCGTTTTGAATCGGGTATACACCTATCTACATGCAAAAATTTGTGGCTCTAGCTCTTATAGTCTCTGAGAAACACGCGTTCATACGGACAGACGGACGGACGGACGGACGGACAGACGGACAGGGCTAAATCGACTTGGCTGTTGATGCTGATCAAGAATATATATACTTTATAAGGTCGCAAATGCTTCCTTCTACATCAAGTTACATACTTTTGCACAACTTCATGATCCCCCTTTTCCCATTTTCAATGGGAACAGGGTATAAAAATCGAGTTTAATGGGCGCGACGAGGCCATTAAGTTTGCTTTAAAAATTAGGTATACGCCGCGAATTCTACATCTAATTTCCAACAATAAGATCTGTCCTACATGGTCACTTTTGAAATTCTGGCAAGGTATTCGATTTTATTAAACAAAATTTCCCATTTTTGTCATAAGCTCGACAGACGACTGCGTTAAGATTCCGAGTTTCGTGTTTAGTACGAGAGTAAGAGGTCCCGGGTACAATTCCCAGGCAAGGAACGTAAAGTTAAATTTTATTTATTTATTTTATTTAGCAAGTAAGAAATGGTACTTAAACATGATCAAGCCAATCAAAAAGTTCGCAAAAAATTTTCATAGCCTGACAACCACTGTTCATGATTTAAGAAAAAGCGGGATTTCACTTGGTTTTGGGGAAATGGATTTGCAACCGATAACGTCATGGAATATTATGGAGGTGGTCAAAGAGAGGGGCACAGAACTGAGAAAAAGAATTAAAATGAGTCTTAGCTGTCATATTTTCTGCATAAAAATTTACACGGCTACACTGCATAATAGCATCGTATTGGGTGTTAATACTCAATATTTTGATGGGATACAGTGTCCCGGCAACACAAGTTAGTGTCGAACGGGCGTTATCAGCACTTAAACTTATTCTTTCTGACTTGCGATGCAATTTATCGTCGTTCTCTATTCAAGACATTTTATTTGTAAAATTAAACACATAAATAAAGTGACTTCAAGTATATAATATAGAAGTAGAACGTAAATTTATAGATATTATAGATGACGCATGTGAAGCATAAAAGGATTGTGCGTGGTAGCTGACAACATCTCCCAATTTTTGATTCTGGCTGCTTTTACAAGGTTCCATTGATTGAAGTTTAGCTACACATTTTTCAAAATGGGTTTTGGCTGAATGGTTGGGCTTGCCGCCTTAAATATTGGATTGGCTGGTTCAAATCCCTGCTGTGAGGTATTTCATTTTTTGTTCTTAATTTTGGCTCTCCGTAACTCGAAATGCTCTTTCATCGTCAACACTAAAGTCCCGTGCAGCATGATGTTGCCAAGACGAATTCAAAACCAGATTTTGATAATGGAATTAAAGCAAAGGCTCTTTTTTGACCCAAGCGATAATAACAAAAAAATCAATATTAATATTCTTGATTTTCAAACAAAAAAATCTCTGTATAATTTTGTATGCTTTGATTAGAAACGAAAAAATCAAGAATTGCTTGAATAATAAAAAGAAAACTCGTCAAAAAATCATCAATGATTTAAGCAAACAAAAATCGACCAATAAATAGTATATTAGATTGGTATGAAAAAAATCATACAAAATTATTATTGACGGAGAAAAAAATTAAAATATATAATAGTTATTATTGTAAGAGGGGAAAAAATAAAATTCAAAAATAATTATAATGTTCTGATTTTTATATAAAAAGAAGTGATTTGTTCGGTCCCTAGTTTAAATCAGAGTAACATTTTGAAAGTACGAAAACATTTTGTTAAAGCCTAGTACGGAGAACGCAAAAAAGCGCTCGCAAACAAAAATCTTCATATAACAAGTAAGTCGAGTGCCCCGACAACAAAATACCCTGTTCCCTTGACTTCTTGTGTTTCCATTCACATATTCACACACTCACACATACACACAAACACACTCACACATACACACACACACACTATCGCGACGATGGCGCAAGTGGCGACCATTTCGACCGAAAGGGAAGGGAACCCGTTCGCAAAAGGAGCAAAAATTGCAAGGACTCCTCCTGGAGAGCCACCGCTGACAACTGCGGGGCAACAACTCGTTGCGGCTAGCTGCGAGACAGAGTTCGAGACTCCAAAGAGGAATAGGGAAGAATCAAGTCCCTCAGGAGAAAACCGGATAACGCCTCCAAAAAAGCGCAAGGGACCTGGCCATGCCATCGCCGACCAGATGCGAGTACTGGGCAACATAATCGAGGACATTCTTTACACGGTCAACGAAAAAAAACCGGTTGTGCGCCATATCACCCTGGGGATGAAGGATTCGCTGGCAAAGCTAAGGCAGATCCAGATAAGCGTCTGCGAGAGCGTGGAAGCCCTGTTAGCGGAACCCAGTTGCTGCTCCCGTTGCAATGAGCATCTGGAACCCGAGCGTTCACCAACCGCACCTGTTGTGATTGAGCACATAGCCCCGGAGAAAGCTGACATCTCAGCGCAGACAACGCCGACCCTAAGTGGAACCTCGTCAATCGCTCAAAGCTGCAGCGCAGATAAGGCCAAGTCAGAGTGCTCTACCCAAACCTCCCCAAGGGTCCGAAAACAAGGCGCCCAATCGACTGCCAGTCGAACACAATCGAATGTACGACTAGAGGTCACCGTGGACAATGGTGATCGTGCTGATGCTGGGAATACTACCAGGCCTGCAGGTACCAGACCAGTACCTAAGGAGCAGTGGCAGCAAGTAGGCAGGAAAGGAGGCGGCAGAAAGCGACCTAAATTGGCATCAAAAAAGCCTCGAGCAGACGCACTTGTTGTCTCTGGCAGAGCCGGCCTCTCATACAGCGAAGTCCTCAACATGGTCACTAGGCGCCAAGACGATCAGCTGAAAAACGTGGGTGAGAATGTCAAGAAGGTTCGACGCACAGCCAACGGCGAACTACTGCTTGAGTTGAATGGGTCAGGCCTAGAATGTACCCAGCAGTTAGAGGCGGAAATTGAGCAGGTACTAGGGTATCCGCGGGTATCCGTGCCCTTACACCAGAAACTCGATTGGAGATTAGCGACCTCGATTCTCTGACCACTCGGGAGGAAATTGCGGAAGCCCTGTCTGCCCAAGCAGGAATCCCTCTAGAGGTTTGGAGCGTTAAAAGCTTGCGCAGCTCATTCGCGGTAACGCAGGTGGCCATTGTCACCATCCCGACAAACCACGCAAGGCGGGTACTAGACCTGGGAAAGGTGAAAATCGGCTGGACACGCTGCCGAATAAAGCAGCGCGAGGGAACTAGAAGATGCTACAGATGTCTGGAGATTGGGCATATTGCAGCTGGATGCAGGAGCTCTGTAGATCGCACAAACTGCTGTCTCAAATGCGGAGAAGCTGGCCACAAAATCGCAGCCTGCCATAACGCTGAAAAATGCTACCTTTGTAGCACCAAGGGCATCCAGGATGTGAATCACCGTGCGGGCAGCCGAACGTGCACACTGTCTCGTAGCAACGGAGCACCCAGACAGCCCAAACATGCAGTTGATTCAACTTAACTTGAATCACTGTATCGCTGCGCAAGATCTGCTGTCGCAAACAGTGCGAGAGCGGCCCACAGATCTTGCGATACTCAGCGAACCGTACAAAGTTGGCGACAGCAGCAAGTGCTCCGTGGACAGCACAGGAAAGGCAGCGATTTGGCTTTGTGGTGTAGTTGCAGCACAACTCTCTAACGTGCGTGCTGAGGATGGCTTCGTCCGTGCAAAATTTGATGACATGTGGGTTTATAGCGTATACCTCGCCCCCAGTCTAAGCGCGACAGACTTCTCTGCGACCCTTGACGCTTTAGTTGCAGACGCTAGGGGTAGAAGCCCGATGATCATCGCCAGGGCAATCAGCACACTTTCAGCAGAGCGGGCACTGGATCCGTGGTGGACCTAACGTTCGTCAGCAGTAGCCTCTTCCCTACTGCTAGCTGGAGAACAAGCGGCGAATACACAGCAAGTGACCACTTTGCAATTCGCTTCACTGTCGGTGTGGCAACGAGAAGGCATATTAGTCCGGCATCCCGCTGGAATGTACCGTGTGAAGTCACTGCGAACGCAAGACTTTGCAGACGCATTGGCGAATTTGACTGCCTCGGGAAGCGCGAATTGTATGGCAGGAAGCGTTATGAACCAACTGGAGGTGGCATGCGACGCCAGCATGGCAATTCGCAAACCGTATGGAAGGCACCACGAACCCGTCTATTAGTGGAATGACCAAATTGCAGAGGCCCGGCGCGCCTGCATCTGTTCCAGGAGAATGTATCAACGCTCACGCGGAAGTTCGTCCTTCTGCGAATGCCAAGAAACATTCCGTAGATGCAGGCGAGCTCTCAAGACTGCTATCAAGGAGAGAAAGCGGAACTGTTTCCTTGAACTGTGCGACTCGGCAGAACACGACCCATGGGGAAGCGCGTATAAAATCGTGGTCAAAAAACTAAAAGCGGAGAAGGTGCCTCAGCCGAGTGACCCCTTACTCGTGAAGCACATAGTCGAGGAGCTGTTTCCGCACAGAAGAGAGCTAATGATAGCCGCAACGGAGTCTGCGCCTAACACGACCATAGAGGAACCATAGAGGAATTTTACAAGCAGCGCGGAATATCAAAGTAAGCAAGGCTCCAGGTCAGGATTCGATCCCCAATAGAGCCCTCCGACTTGCGCTGACCCTCCAGCCAGATGTGTTCGCGGATCTATACAGCCAATGTCTCCGCGAGGGTATATTTCCAGACAAACATAAGATACAGAAGTTGGTCCTGCTCCCGAAGCCAGACCAATCACCAGGCGAACCATCGTCATATAGGCCAATTTGTCTTATCGACTCTGCCGGTAAGCTGTTAGAGAAGATAGTTGCCACACGACTGGAACGGTCCATTTCAGCAACTGGTGACCTTTCGCATCGCCAGTTTGGTTTCCGGAAAGCTAGGTCCACCATCGATGCCATCAGCATGGTCGTGGAGACGGCGTCTAAGGCGATAGAGGGAGCTAGATGGAAGGGCGGAGGCAAGGAGTACTGTTTAGTGGTCACACTAGACATACGCAACGCCTTCAATACGGCAAGGTGGAGCTGCATACTGGGTGCGCTGACAAGCTTTGGAGTCCCCGCATATCTGCTTCTCATCATCAGAAGCTACCTCAGCAACAGGGTGCTGAAGTACGACACTAGTGCTGGCACGGAGTCGTATGAGGTAGCTGGAGGTGTCCCGCAAGGTTCCGTACTTGGGCCATTATTATGGAATGCGATGTACGACGGGGTATTTAAACTACCTCATCCCCCAGGAGTCCAGGTTGTTGGATTTGCGGATGACGTGGCAGTGGTGGTTGTCGCAAAGGAGCTAGCTCAGGCAGAGTCGCTATGCAACCAGTCGATAGCGCAGATCGAAGCATGGCTGTTATCTGTGGGGCTAGAGCTGGCACCGCATAAGACCGAGGCGTTGCTGATAAGTAGCCGGAAAAAGGTAGAGACAGCCCATATCATAATCGGGAATACCTCGGTGGCCTCTAAGAGGGCCCTTAAATATTTGGGAGTGATGCTGGACACAAGGCTTAGTTTCCGCGAGCACCTGGAGTATGCCAACACAAGGGCAGCTACAACCAACAAAGCACTGTCAAGGATAACGCTCAACACCCGAGGTCCGAGACAAGGAAGAAGAATGTTGCTCTCGAGTGTCACCAGATCCATAATGCTGTACGCAGCGCCAGTCTGGAAGGAGGCACTGCACACAAAAAGCTATAGGCGTGGCTTAGAAGCAACACACCGCTTGGGCGCGATTCGTATTTGCTGTGCGTTTCGCACCGTGTCGGATGACGCCGCGCTCGTCATCGCTGGCCTGGCGCCTCTGGAAGAGCTGGCTGCGGACATTTCCACAGTCTACTCGGAAACCCACGGCAAAGGCTATACTTCGGCGATGAAGAAGGGGATTCGAGACTCAGCAAAAGTACAGAGCCTAAGGAGATGGCAAAATCGCTGGAATGCGTCCCCCAAGGGTCGCTGGACTCACCGGCTCATACCAGACCTGAGCATGTGGATAGGCAGGAAGCACGGTCAGGTAAAGTTTTACCTGACACAGGTCCTAAGTGGCCACGGCTGCTTTCGCAGCTACCTGCACCGTTTTGGCCACGACCAAAGCGCAGAGTGTACCTGGTGCTGGGATTCAGAGGAAGACGCGGAGCACGTGCTGTTTGCCTGTGGCAGATTCGCACGCGAAAGGGAGCAACTGAAGGAGTCTCTCGGGAAGCCCATAACCGTGGGGAACCTGGTACCAATAATGGTGGAAAGCAGCCTTAACTGGGAGCTGATAAGCACCTACTCGGCCCAAATTATGGTATAACTGCGCAGAGTAGAGCGCTTAAGAAGAAGCAATGTTGAGTAGCGGTGCTGAGGTCTCTGCGAAGCATTGCTTAGCGGCCGTACCGCAGAGATGCAGCCCCACTCCCAACTATTATTAATTAAGTTTGTAAATATGTAGAAATAAATGAATAAAAAAAAAAACACACTCTAACATACGCACACACGCCCGCGCAAACGCGGTAACTGACAATGCAAGGCCCCCCTCTCTCCTACAAGCAAAATTGATTCGTTTATAACTTCGGTGTTTTTCGTCCGATCTTATTGATCTTTTCAGAATAGATAGATATTGAGACTTACTTGATATATAAAGTTTGAAAGGTCTAACTTAAAAATTGTGGCTGTGACAGTTTTTTGCGCTTAAAGGGGGGAGGGGGAGGAATTTTCCAAATCTGAAACAAACTCGTATTGAATCGGGTATACACCTACCTACATTCAAAAATTTGTGGCTCTAGCTCTTATAGTCTCTGAGAAACACGCGTTCATACGGACAGACGGACAGGGCTAAATCGACTCGGCTGTTGATGCTGATCAAGAATATATATACTTTATAGGGTCGCAAATGCTTCCTTCTACCTGTTACATACTTTTGCACAACTTCATTATCATTTGCGTATACACCTACCTACATTCAAAAATTTGTGACTCTAGCTCTTATAGTCTCTGAGAAACACGCGTTCATACGGACAGACGGACAGGGCTAAATCGACTCGGCTGTTGATGCTGATCAAGAATATATATACTTTATAGGGTCGCAAATGCTTCCTTCTACCTGTTACATACTTTTGCACAACTTCATTATCCCCCTTTTCCCATTTTCAATGGGAACAGGGTATAAAAATGACACTGTAAAACCGCTCGCAAAATTTTTGACGTAAATGCGACTAGTAGGCTGACAAGCAAACAGGGGGGTGGTAAAATCCACACTTGGGTCCTCGCGTTACCAACTATTCTGCGCATGTGGATTTTATTGAACAGCAGTTCGAGTTTTGTTTGTGCGCCCAAACTAATTAAATTTATTTATTTTGACGGTCGGTAGAGCAAAAATATGTAAAAAAAAATTCGATTGAAGCGCTTTCATGAGAAAGAAAACAACTAATTATTTGGGGCCCCATCAATATTTTGAGTATTTAGATTCAGTTGCCATAGCCAGTCTAGAAATCCAGAAAGAGCAGCAACAGATTTGTTGCTTCCAACGGCCAATGTCGATGAAGAGAAACCACATTAATATTTATGTACTAACGTTTATGAAATAAAAACAAATAAATAATGAAAATGAGTAACATTTACGTTCATTTTGAAGTTTTGAATGAACACTTCTGTGACTCGAACTATTGGTGAAATCACATTAGATCTTACAATCTCTCTTAGGTATGTCGATATACTCATATCGTTAGCAAATCTTTCAAATATGCCAACTGAGACGCTAGCGTCTGCTTCTTGTATGCTCTGCCTTCCTCATCCAAGGCAATTTGTGCGGCATAAATGAAAACTTGAGTTTTCAGGTGCAAAATCTGTAATATAGGGGGACAACTGCCTCCTGGCTTCGCCATTGGACCTTACTGATCTCCATTTCATAAACTAATTTTTTTATTGTTGCGACTTGAAATCCTCATTAAATTGCTTGTAAGCCGGGGAAGTGTGACCGTACCTTTAAAAATTACCAATAACGCCTTATTCTTGGTATTTATTGGCTGTCTCAGCACACTAATGTATTTTTACGATCCACTTTCGCAATAAATGGCTTTTTTGTGCGACTTAAAAATCAACGCCAACTACAAAAATATATAAAGTTGAAAGGCAACACTGCGTATGAGTAATATCAAAAACTTTGGAGCCCTGTCGCGTCCACTAAAAAATAACTTCTTGAACTTTTTTCTCTTTTCGCGGTAAATAGGAGGGCCGCCCAGAAATGGCCGACATAGCACAGTAGTGTTGGAAAATGTTTAAAAAAAATATAAAAAAGGGGAAGTACCGACTATTAAAAGCTTAAGTTTGAAGTTTGGTGCTTTTACCACAGCACAGTTTTTTTTTTTTTTGTCGATTTTAATAGAGAACGCTTGTTATTGATTTGCAAACATGGACAAAATTGGTCATCGTTATGTGATACAATACTTTCATATAAAAAGTCTTAGTCCAACCAATATTAAAAAGGAGCTGGATTCTACCTTACGTAATTCTGCTCCCTCGTTTACAACAATAAAATATTGGGAGGTCGTTTGAGCTGCGAAGATGAACATCGTAATGGGCGTCCAAATGAGGTGACCATTTCAGAAATGGTGGCCAAAATAAAAAAATGTGTATTGAGTGACCGGCGATTGAAAGTTCGTGAGTTAGCTGAATGTGTGGTCATTTCAAAAAGTGCTGTACATCGCATATTGACCGCGTTTGCTGTTCCATCATGACAATGCGCCAGTTCACACCTCTGCCGTTGCAATGGATAAAATTAATGAATTAAAATTTGAATTGCTACCTCACGCCGCTTATTCGCCAGACCTAGCTCCCTCTGATTATTTCTTATTTCCAAACTTGAAAAAATGGCTCGGAGGAAAAAGATTTGGCAACAATGAAGAGGTGGAGTCCGAGGTTAGTGCCTATTTTGAAGAGCTGCACAGTTCTTATTATAAAAAAGGTATCGAAGCTATTGAACATCGCTGGGAAAAGTGTATCGACCTAAAAGGATCCTATGTTGAAAAATAAAAAAATGATAAATTTTTGTGTTTCAGTAGTTAGGTCGGCTATTTCTGGGACCGCTCTCGTATACACCATGAACTAGCGAATAAGGGGCGCCAGTATGACCTTAATTTTTCCATACCCGTATCTATGTGTAAGCATTTCCACAGCACGCACGCGACAGTCGTACGAATTTTTTAACCTTCATCATTAAGAAAAACAAAGAAAAATTTCAAAGTAAATTTTTCCATATTGGTTTTTGAATAGCATTTTAGTAGCACTTTTTTTAATGTATAAGCTGCGAGTTGCAAAACAAAAACTGGCAAACAAAAGGAATACGTTATGTGACAGAAAATGGAAATGGGTTTTTTTGACTTTAATATAGATGCAAAAATCTGCGAAACCCTTTCGAGTTTCTTAACACAACTATTTTTAGCATCTGCAATCATGTGACTATATATTTATTTAGAGCTGATTCGTTGAAAAATAAATGTTGATGTTTTTTATATTTGAGTCATTATGATTTGTTACGTGACATACGTTATGTGACAAATTTTTCTCTATGATTACACTGTGTGACAGTCAAAAAACTTCTGGGATGCGACATAGTGTAGGTTGTAGATATAGTTAAATGTAACATTGTGGCATACCACAAATTTTTCGTGCACATCAAAATTTGGAATAACGGTTAAAAGTCCGACTTTTCGAGGTTAATAAAGTTAAAAAATCATATTTCTTAAACTAGGCATCCTATAATAGTTTGCAATGCGTCTTTGGAAAGAGAAATGTAACACCTTTCCAACGGTGTATTACATTGCAATCTCGGATAAAAATTGGGGGGAGCTACATGAAAAACAAATCGAATTTTTCAATTTTTTGAGACTTCACCGTACTTTAAATAAAAATGAATAGGTCAAATTTATATCAAACTATTTAATTTTGGTATGCAGTTTCAAAAAACATTTAATTTTGCGTCTTCTGCAACTTAGTTTATTAAAATCGAGTAATATTTGGTTGAGTTATTTAACTTTTTAGGAAAAACCTTAAAAAGCCTAATTAAAACAAGTAGGAAAGTTGGGGACAAGGTATTCTCAGGGTAAATTTATATGCTGCGTAGCAGCTGGAAGCAATGCTGCTACTGCGCTGCAGCAGAGAAGTTTCTTTCGCTTATATCTTGACTGTCGTTCATCCGATCTTTACCAATCCTTTGGTAAACCGATAAAGAATCCCGATTACTAAATATGTCCAAAAAGAACTGCCGAAGATATGACGTTTTTTCTAAATTTCGGGGGCGGGAGGGGGCGTGGCAATAATTGAAAGAAAGCTTGATCTGCCTGTAAGCATATGAAGCTAATGTTCCATACATGTCAAACCTCTATCTCTTACCATCTCTGAGATCTATTTACTAATATAGACAGACGGACTGACAGACGGACGGACAGACAGACAGGCGGACAGACTGACGGACAGACGGTAGTAGTAGTACTAGTAGTACTCCTGGCTATACAATACTTATAAAAAAAAAATTATTCAATAATTTACTCTAAAAACTCAACAATTTTTCGGTCGACAGTGCTATAATGGCGCGACTCATCACCATATTGCGAAAATTTCGTTATCCGAAAAACTTTAATAACTTTGCTAATTATTGACCGATTTTAGAAAATAGGCATACGTTCTAACCGTGAAGAAGTGTAGTTCTTATACAATAAAACAAATACTGGGGGTTTCTAACCAAACAGTGTTCAAAAACGTCACCAAAGACAAAAAATGGGGAAAAAAACAAATCAAAAATGGTTTACGTAGCAAATACTCCAAGATAAGAAATAAATCCTGATCAGTCATATATGGTATCTTTAAAGACCTAAATTTCTTCTTTCCAAAACCGGTAAGAAAATAAAAATCATTTGATATATGACAAAGATATGGGCGTATAAGTGAGTGTTTGTGCGAAAAAAGGCTTTTTTACCGTTATTCAAAATTTCGATGTGCACTAAAAAATTCTAGTATGCCACAAAAATCTACTGAACCATATCTATAACCTACGCTAAGTCCCATCCCAGAAGTTTTGTTTTGATTTTTTTTTGTCACACAGTGTTACTTTTGTGGTTTCTTTTATAATGCAAAAAAAAAACTTACTGTTAATTGCACTCAAACAATTTGTTATGGTTTCTTATGCAATCTTTGTTTGCACTTTGTACCATTAAAATGACTTTAGAGAGCAAAATTTAATGAAATTTATAGTTACTTTTTTAGGAAAAAAAACCTGCGAAAAAATGATAAAAATAAGAAAACTGGTGATTGCTTGGCATTTGAAAATCTCGAAATGGAATATGAGTAAATTTAAGATTGGCTTAAACTAGTTTAATTTAATTGTTTCCCGATAAAAAATGATCGAAAAAAGTGTTTTTAAGTACTTTTAATTTTTTGGTCACGGTGGACCTTTCTGCCCATATATAAAACTGTTAAACCTGACTGACTGGTGACCATCGCACAGCTTAAACGGTATGAGCTAGAGGGCTGAAATTTGGACAGGAGTTTCCAAATGTGGTAAAAGTGCGTACTAAGACGGGGCTTTGAAAAATTCCACCCGGAAAAGCGTCGGAAAAGTTTGTATGGGGAAAATTTTATTTTTCATCCGATTGACTTGAAACTCGTTTTGTAAGCAAAGTATGAGAAATAATTGGACACGTATTTTCCCGATTTCGGAAAATCTGCGCGCAAGGAAAATTCTCGGGAAATTCGATATGCAAAAATCTATTGTTCATCCGTTGCTTGAAATTCGGTTTGTAAGGATAGTAAGGAAATAATTTGTAAGTAATTTTCTGATGTTGGAAATTTGATCTTAGGGTCGGGAAACTCATGAAAACTCAGCAGCCAAAAACCTACTTTCATCCGATTGGCTTTAAACTTGGTTTGTAGGATAGTATAAGAATAACGATAACGGTACGTAACGGGCTGCCGTTTTCATTTCTGGTTGTGTCGGGACCAGGCCCGCCTGGGGTGGAACTGGCCTGGACGGGCCTGGGGTGGCTTGGGGTGGTCTGGCGTGCAATGGAGGTGGCCATGGAGGTGGACATGGAGGAGGTGGACCTGGAGGTGGAAAATGATCCAAGAACCGCAATATTTGCAAAATTCTTAATCTCGGTGAAACTTTGGGGATTGGTTAGACGCTTGCCCGGGAAGGTTTCTTAGTAGAAGAAATGGGCGGAAAATGGTGCACAAACCGAGAAATTTGTAAAATTGTAGCGTTCATCCGATTGCAATGCAACTTTGAGGAATGGTTGGAGAATTGGTGGAGAATGTCCCAAATCGTGTGTTCAAGGCCAATCCCTATTTTTGGGCAGATCTTTATCAAATTGGGTTTGTAAGCTTTAATTTTTAAAAGTCCACCTCCAAGATCGGAAATGTCAAGAGATACTTTATTTTAAACCGCGGGCGGGGCATAAGAGTAAATCACTGCTTTGAGCCGATGTATGTAAGAAACGGTCAAATATTTTCCAATTTGTGAAATCCACCCCCAAGTCGGAAAAGAAAAACTGATACCCTTATCGGTTAAAATAGCTTAACTGATGACGGCGTAGCGAAGCAAGCCGGGTTATTTGCTAGTCTATATATATATAAAAATGAATGTTTGTCTGTCTGTCTGTCCCTTATGTCTGCCTAAACCGTTCATGCGATTGCGATGAAATTTTGGGAAATGGTTAACCGCTTGCCCGGGTAAGTTTGTAAGTTAGAAAAATTACCGAGAAATGGTGCAAAAACCGCGAAATTACCAAAATTATGCCGTCCATCCGATTTTAATGAAATTTCTAAGTTGAAGAACTGAGCGGCAATTGGTTCAAAAACAGCGAAATTTGCAAAATTTCGAATTGCGATGAAACTTTTGGGCATCGTTGGATGCTTGCCCGGGAAGGTTCGGAGTTGAAGAAATAAGCGAAAAATGGTCTAAAAACCGCGAAATTTAAAAAATAGTACCGTTCATTCTATTGCGATAATGGCTGGACGAAGTGGAAATTCACCCAATTTGTACCAAAACAGTGTGACCATATTAAAAAAGCATAGCTTCCTTATTAAATGTTATGTTTATATCGATTTAAATCAGAGGCAGGCAAAAAATACATTTACATTTTTGCATTTGTGTGTGTGAGAGCAGCTCAAAAATTGCTCTCAATTTCAGTAGAAACGACTTTCAGACTTTTCCTATACACGCGAGATAGCAATCTGCCTGTCCCTGATTTAAATCGATATTTAAAAAAAAAAACTTCACACCTATTATATTGTCCATGAGTGTATGTAAACATACAACGTAAATAATGTATGGCGGTGCCATAACTGACTATCAATTTCCATGATCAAATAGATATTTATAAAAAAAATTTGCATAATTCGAAGGGCGTTACTCATGATAAATTTGGTATTTATAGACAGAGTATGAGACACTAGTGAGGCATAGACAAGGCTAAACTAACTCGTCTTAAAAATATATTTGAGTTTTTTTTTTTTTAATTTAAAAACCATTCAAAGGAATAAGCCATATCACTGTCATATCATCACGCGATAAACGTATTTACATTTCTCCTAAATGTTTTTTTGGTTTAAGAAAAATAAATTTTTTTTACCTGCAACGCAACATTGTCATCTATTTCCAGCCATTTTTTTGAACCCTGAAAATTCAGTAGCAACCCAGAATCCGATAGCAGGAATCCCAGTCGATATTTCGGTGTCATACTGGTAACAGAATGCAGTTTACTGAACATTTCTACTAGCACCAGCAAAACGGCTGCATCGGCGTTTAGTGGATAATCCTGAAAATGTATAAATTCGTTATAATTATAAAATATTAATGCTTCAAAGAAGTTCAATTAGCAGACTAAAACTAATTTTTAAATATAATGCAAATATATTGCACTTTTTGTAACATAATCTATCAAAAAAACGGTCAATTGTATATCTAACACAAAGCAGCTAACCAGATAGCTTATCGAAGTCCATATATTTGGTTAAAATTTAATCGATAGGTTTCTACGATAGTAATTCGACGATTGGCCTTTACTACTTTCTCTACTTGACCACTGCTTTTATCTGTTGTTGACGTGCTCGGGCATCCGGCTTGCTTTGTATACCTTGCAGAGGGTATTATAAAATTATCCGGATGTTTGTAACGCATTATAGGAAGCATCTCCAACCACATAAAGTAAATATATTCTTGATCAGCACGACGAGCTCAGTTGATTTAGCCATGTCCGTCTGTCTGTTTCTATGCTACCACCTCCGTCAGTTTGAAAGCTATCTTCACCAAACGTTACACGAAGTCTTTTGCTACAAATACGCTGCACATTTGTCGGAACCGGCCGGATCGAATGAATATAGCACATAGCTGGCATAGGAACGATCGGTCGAAAAACTAGTTTTAGTGGGAAAATAGGGGCAAGTTAACTTCGGCTCGTCCGAAGTTTTGTATACCCTTGCAGCCTCCATTGAAGACAAAAACGTTTTTCTAACTAAGACTTCTATTCGGACCTTACTTTTCTACGGAGCTATACTATATAGTGGACTTAGTGGAATCATGGAAAAGCAAAGCATAAACATAATAAAATTTATGACTTTAGACAAATAGGTCTCCATTTGTAGGAACACGTATATTACTTACATTGAAAATGCCGAAAGTCTTCAGATTCGCTGTTAAAAGTACAACAGGTAAATTGTTCCCATCGCCAGAGTTGTCAACAGGCTTTACAACAAACTGATTTGGTACCAATTCGCCTTGAATAACTGGAATTTTGCTGTTTTTATTCACCGCATTAGCCGCGCCACTTACGGTGACATGGTAGCCATTTGCTGATACTGACGTTAAAAGTTGCCCAAGCGCGGTTTCATTTTGTTTATTATTATCATTAGATGTGTATGTGATGTCATCAATAATTTTTTCCAAATCTTGATTAAATGGTGCAAAATAAACGGGTATAGACACCGATTGTGATAGCATCGCCTGCTCCAAAATGGTAATGTGTTCTTTGATTTCATCACTTAACATCAACACATCAGTTGGTAACATAATTATAAGTCCACCAGCTTTTTGGCGGATTCTGTTGAAGTCATTTACAGAGATGTCGAGTAACCTATAAAGAAAATTGCATGAAAAATTACAAAATGATGTAGAAAACAAAAATAATTTTTTATTGTTTTTTTTTTTTTTTTTTTATACACAGATTATATACAGTAACTAGCTGACCCGGCAAACGTTGTTCTGCCATATAAATTGTATCTAGTTTATATTTTAGTGAATATCGGTTGATAAATAAAATACTTATAACGAATCTTTTGTACGAGAGTGGGGATGGGATCTATGACAGAAAAAGACGATGACAGCCGAAAAAATATTAATTATTTATTTTCTCAATTCAATGTACATTATTCATTGGGCGCATTCGGCAGATAAATCCGATTTACGATTACTGATTTACGAATTGCGATTTCTGATGAATGCTTTAGTACATTTGGTCAAAAATACATTGACACTATAAATAATATTGGTACAATTTTTGATGGCTTTTAAAGCTATAAGTTTGTCAATACGTTTTAAACTTTGGGGTTAACAGTTGGCCGTACAATAGTTACACGGTCTCTCCAATCATACTGTATGATTCATACATTTTGTACGATTCCATCTCTTGATTGTTAAATTTACCAATCGCAATCGGCAATCACTGTATTCAGCGGGTAAAATCGGCAATCATAAATCAGTAATCGTAAATCGGATTTATCTGCTGAATGCGCCCATTAACAAATCGGACATCGTTGTTTAAAAAAAAGTAATATATTTCTTACAATAAAGTAGGAAAATAACAAAGAAATTATTAATTTTGTAGAGCAATTGAATGTACGGTATTTTTTGTTAGCCCATCTTTAGCCAACACAAATAAGCTCGATGGTTTTCGCGCGCGAAAACACGCCACGTATAACTGTCCGTGTGAAAAACATGGTTTGCCCAAATCTAAGCTGACATCGTTTGGCCTTGCGACTTATTAATTGTCATTGCGAATGCCAATCTAATAGGAAATCGGATTCGTTTGAGTTAAACTGGGACGTCTGAAAAAATTATTGGAATTTGTGGCAGCAAAACAATTTCGGCTCGGAGCTTGCCGCTCAATATGTTGACTTCGATAATGTTTTTCATCAATCTTTGAATGACCAATCGCGTGCCATTGCACAGCTGTGGTGGGTTTAAATTCCGAAGTAAAAATAACCGGAGACCCAACTTTCAGTCGTAGAAGGTGTGGTGACATGCCTGGCTAGTCTAGTGAGTTCAAAAACTCTGTTGCATAATTTTCAGCTGTTGGCATCGCAAACTCCATCGATCGATTTGTATAATACCAAGTCTCCTGGCAACGACTGCTGTATCTTGAAGTTTATTTCGTCGACGTCAACATTTTTTTCTGCCAAAATGGCTCTTTCTGCCAGCCATGCATGATTTTCTTTTTCTATTCTCTTCTATGCCTTTTTCAGTCTTTCGTCTTAGCTCACATGCAGCTCGCCTGACCGCTAACAACAATATCCACATTGTTAAACATTGTAAATAAACTGAAACTGTTCACAACATATTCACATATACAACACATAAAACAACAAACACCTTAACGCCAAACATAAAACGCATTAAGACCAAAAAGTAAAATAACCCTGAGCCAACCCCCGCCTTGTTGTTTTGTTAAATGCTCGCGGCATTAGTTAATTGCTAACACCGAAGGGGGATGCAAAATAGTATTTCATCAAAACATCTGGTGACCCCGACGAGATATTGTTTGTAAAAATTATTAAATCGTTGAATAATTATACCCTGTTCCCATTGAAAATGGGAAAAGAGGGATCATGAAGTTGTGCAAAAGTATGTAACAGGTAGAAGGAAGCATTTGCGACCCTATAAAGTATATATATTCTTGATCAGCATCAACAACCGAGTCGATTAAACCGTGTCCGTCTGTCCGTCCGTCCGTCTGTCCGTCCGTATGAACGCGTCGATCTCAGAGACTATCAGAGACTATACATTTTTGAATGTAGGTAGGTATATACCAGATTCAATAAGATTTTTTTTTATATTTGGAAAATTCCTCCCCCTCCCCCCTTTAAGCGCAAAAAACTGTCAGAGCCACAATTTTTAAGATAGACCTTCCAAACTTTATATATATCAAGTAAGGCCAATAAGATCAATAAGATCGGACGAAAAACACCGAAGTTATATACGAATCAATTTTGCTTGTAGGAGAGAGGGGGGCCTTGCATTGTCAGCTACCGCGTTTGTGCGTGCGTGTGTGCGTATGTTAGAGTTTGTGTGTGTATGTGTCAGTGTGTGTATATGTGTATGAAAACACAAGAAGTCAAGGGAACAGGGTATTTTGTAGTCGGGGCACTCGACTACAGCTCCCTTACTTGTTTTTGATTGCGTTTTATGTATAATTCGGTGCCAAGACCGCATATACACAACCACATACAAAAGTGGTGTGAATTGCGGCCATTAGATCATTGTCCCACAAATACAGATTGGCGCTGAAAATTTGATTTTCGTTCCTTTTTGTGATGGACATTTTCGGTGTTTGAGTAAGTGACATTGCGGTAGAACATTTTCGAAGATTTCGTTGTGGAAAAAATTATCTGCCATGAACGACCAAACAACGCCTAGCCCTGTAATGCAAGCTAGTGATTTGGATTTTTATAAAGCCAGGACAGAATCTCTGATTCGGCAAAGTCGGGCTCAAAATAAATTCTTCGAGTCGGAAGAAATCGCTTCCTTCGACGAATCGGATTTGGAAGTGCGTATAAGGCATCAATTGCATGTACGCGGATTTCGACCTAAACGTCCTAAACATGCCTTGAGAAGCTGAATCTAAAAGAGCTGACCAGCGATGCGCGCCAAAGGTTTACGGAGATCATGTACCAGGCTAAAGCAAAACTGAATCGAGCTCTAAATGTTTTGCGTGTTCCCTCCGTGACTAACTCAACTGAGCTTCCTAAAGATTCCGATGACAAAAAACACATTTAGGTACGTAACCCGTCCCAGTGGGCTGCCGGAGCTGCAGCTTCCCAAATTTTCTGGTGCATATATCGACTGGCCAGATTTTTACGCACTGTTCAACACGGTGGTCGGCAAGAACGATGACCTAAGCGAAGTGGAAAAGTTCCAGCATCTGCGGTCTTGCCTGAGTGGAACTGCGTTGGACAGCATTCGCTCATTAGAGCCAACAGATGAGAATTATCAACATTTCATCGATTTGTTAACGAAACGACGTGAGATCCATTTTCGGGTTAAAAAGTGTCGAGAGGGGTTCAGCTGCTGGCTGGCGCGAATTGAGTGACAAAGTCAACTCTCACCTGCGCGCTCTTAAAAGCATGGCAATCATACAGGAAATTGCTGACGGATCGTTGCTTCAAAATTGGTTCAGAACGCGCTTGAGAAGTGGGAGGAGGCTCTACACATTGATACATTGCTCAAATGAAAACGGTGCCGTGCCGCATGATGAAGAATGTAGAAAATCTTATGGTAAACAAATCGCATAGCCATCTGGTGGAAAAATCAATTGACAAACCGAATCATACATCTCTCAACTCATAATCTAACTCCGATAATTCATTACCTTGTGCTCTGTGCAATTTAAATGACCATCTGATTTTAAAATGACCTCAATCTTTTGTCCGTTGAGAATTGTGGTTTGGCGGCATTTTAAAGTTTTTGCAGATTTTTAGTTGTCACCCGTTATGTTGAAATGACGTGTGTTGAATTGACGTGTTGAAATTGTTTTGTGTTAAATAGACGTGGAACCATATTGATATTATTTAAACTGGGAACCCCACCGTCGTTTGCCATCGAATGTGGATAGACTCCTCCTTTTAAACCTAGCGTCTCTTCATGATCGTAGAATCTGCTATGGAATTATGTTCCTTCATAAACCAATTCTTGGGCACATTGACTCTAGTTTTTTTATAAGTCAAATTAAATTTTCGATCCCTTTTAGACCGACACGACAGTCCAGACCAATTTCTTACATATAAGTAGATCTAATGTTGAATCTCACGATCTGTTTCCTATTATATGGATGCTTTATAATGATTTATACCAGCGATGTTCTTTCATAGCCCCCAGGGGTCGAGCGCAATCGGCTATTCACACGCACAAGAGACGAGCGCATGCCGAAGTCGGGCATATGAGCGTAAGCAGCGCTCTCTTTGACTTCATTCGCTGCCCAGTCGTCGTTAAGGGAAGTTCAAAGTTGGGCTGTGTCGCTTTATTATCGCACACACCTACACTCTCACTTTTTGGCCTCGCTCTTCCTGCACAACGCTGGTTTATACCATTTGTTAAGTTCTGAGAGTTCCTTGTTTGTTAATGCTTCTAATATTTTGTCATACTTATCGTCTCAACAAATGTAAATCTTTGCCTTTTCCCATATTATGTGTGTCGGAGCACATCGTAAAAATGTTCTCCCAATCCGGTCGGAGGTAAATACAAAATACAAATAAATATTTCCGTCATTCTTATTTCGGAACTTACTTTTCTATGTGAGCTATACTATATATTTCCGATTGCGTCAATAAATTTTAAACAGTTTTACAATTACGGATTAAATCTTAGAGCACCCAATATTTGTTTTATTCCTTGTATGGGCTATTTTTATCTTCACTCCCAGCTTATTTTAAAACAGCTCACTTGTCACCACAATTAAGTAAACTAGTTATTAAATCCTAGATTTAAAACTTAAGCTAGCGCTGGTGAGCTCCCTCCTAAATATGCGGACAATTTGTTCATATTGTTGATTACGATCTGAAAATTGCCGTAAAACTGATTTGACTTACCGCGTAAGAACACAATGTCTAGCAGTTTTCCATGTGTTTAGAGACATGGCTTCAAGAGATATTGCAGCTGACCGGCTACCTATAAATAAAATATTAAACAAATTGGAGAATTATTAAATGAAGCCGACAGTTTAGACTCACTTAAGGGGTTACATGGGTTTCGTGGGTTCAAAAATCGATTTTGTTTTTTTTGGCTCATTACTTTCTACAACATCTCAAGAATATTGTCCTAAGTTTTCAAGTTGATCCGAATAATAGTTTTGGAGATACAGCCTTTGGAAGGTGTGCGCTCCAAGTCCCTTTTATTGTTACTCAAAACTTTAAACGCGTTTTTCTCGGAACCGTGTTTTCAAAGTCGGTTGTCAAATGTTCTCGAAAACTACACAACCGATCTTGATGAAATTTTACACAGGTATTCGAGATACAATTTACTCGTGCTTGGACGAAGGATTTTTTTTTTTTCAATGACAACTATTTTAAAAAAACAAAATGTCAAGCAAATTTGACCGAAATTTTCATTTTTTTGGAAAAATGTCTGCCAAAATTGCAATTTTTACTTTTTTTTCTTTCCTTCGTTCAAGCACGAGTTTATGGTCTTAACTAAACCACTTATTTTTGTTTTTTCATTTTCGATGATTTTGTCAGGAGTTATGCTGACAACGCGGACGCACCTTTTTTCCGAGGGGTCACCGGAAATGACGTCACAATGGAGGAGTTTTAATTTTTTTATTTTGAAAATTTTAGAAATTATTCTTTAAATATGTATCTATGAGACAGAAAAAAGTTTGAATTATATAAATAATTTTTTACATAGAAAAAAATATTGAAAATAGGCCTTTTTTACCCGACGAAACCCATGTAACCCCTTAACACTAATTTCTAAATATTTCTAAGGTTATTCTATTAAGTATGCTTGCACGTGGATGTACAATCCTTAGCAGCATAAATCATTTTAATTTAATTTTAAATAAACACTTCAAGTAGAATTTGGTGACGAAATCTTTATAATGACTCGAAACATATTTTGGCTTGGCACAGCCCAAAGGGTCAAGGCCGAGCTCCTCTCAATCTCTTGGCTTGTGTGCTTCTAGTTTTCGCACAACAGTTTGAGAATCTCTTCTGGTTGCTTATCAGTCCTAACGCGGCAATTTAGTTTATTGACGTATCCATTGAGCCAGAAATGTGTCTCATCACTGAACAAAATTCGGATGATTCTGATATTCTGGTTCTGATATCACTAGTTTACAAATTAATAAACTTTTTGCGATACCAGACATTTGGCATTCATAAAACCTTCCGCTGATTCCAAAAATCAAGGCCAATCATTTTTTGGCGGTACCTCTATAACAAGAAAGATAGTCGGTCAAGCCCGACTATAACATAATCTGTACCTGTGAAGTGATGCCCATCACCGTTGCGACCGGTGCTGCCCATAATTGTTTGTTTTCCTTATAACTCGAATATCGTTCATCCGATCTTTAAAATTCCTTCATCGGATCGATAAAGAATCCCAAATACTAACGGGTATGTAAGTTTATTTAAAGAAAAAACTTTAAATTAGATGTTCCGAGGCAGGATCGAACCCACGACCGCTGAGCCACACCCGGGCCCACGATTCAGATAGAAACCAAACCAAAATTAACATTCACCCCGAACTAACTAAAGTCGTACACAGAAAAAAGAAAAATCCATGTATATTATGCGAGGTTTATATTTAGCGTGTTTCAAATTACACAGGACGGCAAAATTCAACGTTTGAACGGGACCAATAAATTGTGAAACTAGAGACATCAAGTAGCAACACCTCATACGCAGTTTTTTAGATCAGCTCGAGTTCGTGGGTAATGGGCACATTTAAAATAGCGAGCCACACACAGATACAACAATTTAAACTTACCCAGCAAACCAGCACGCGAGCATTTTGCGAGACTATCGCAGAATGCTCACAAACGAGCTCGCAAGTAAGCAAGGAATGAGACTTAGTTTTATATTATCGCAAAGCACTCGCAAGCAAGCTCAAAAGCGAACCAGCATGCGAGCATTTTGCGAGACTTAATTTCATTGTTCACTGTCATTTCGTCAGCGTCACGCGCAACCTGATTGTATCGGTGAGCGTTAATCGTGTAGAGTGCCGCGGTCCTGAGTTCGAGTCCCAGACAAGGTAAATAAAAAAAATTAATTTATAGAACAAATAGAATCTTCTTAAGAGGAAATGTGGAGGTGTGGGGGTGAGTCGGGCCGGGTGGCGACTCACGGGCTCACAAACTTATACTTTTTGATTGTATTTTAAATCAAAAACGGATCACAGCAAATATTTTAAATGAATCGCAAGTAATATCAAAAAAGTCTCGCAAAAGATACCGCCAAACGCTCGCTAACAATATTACTTGCGACTATCGTAAACGAAACTTTTACTGCCACAAACTGAACGACACATGAATCATTTTAATATCTTTTCCCGACTCGAATGCGAGAGTTTTGTCAGGTTTAGTCTCGCAATTCACTCGTATGCGATATCGTTTGCGAACGTTTGGTTCGCTGGGTATTTGTTAAGGGCGGGGTGGGGTAAGGATTTAAAAATGTTTGGCTTTTGCCTTTTTTTTGTCTGAATGTGTCCAAGCAAAGGGCATAGCCGAATAGCCTGGAAAAAGTGTTTCAGGAGATTTTTGATTATTTTGAGTCAGGGACTACAGTGGTATCTAGGTGGGTTTTTGTACACCAAATTTCGTGTCAATAGGTCTATTGGTTGACGAGTAATCCGCTGAAATACTAAAACAAAAATGGTATATATGGACATTAATATCACTGTTGATTGAAAATTAATAAGATTTAACGTATTTATCCTCTACGTAATTTAAGAATTTCTACGCCTATTTCTTTGGTCTCAAAACGGTGGTGTCAAAGTCTTTAAAATTTACGTAACCACTTTCCAGATTTGACAATACCACGGAATTTGTACAGCTGATGTGTCTTTTAACCAGGGCTGCAAGACCTCCAAATCCTCCTTCACTCCGGCGCAAGAACCCGCGAAACTTCTTGGGTTCGGGCTCACGAAGAGGGCCGCTGAACCCAGGTTCAGATTCAAACCGAGGTTCAGTCATAATTTATCTTTTCGCATGTAATAATCTATATATATAATCTTTTATACATATATAAATGAATGTTCGTCTGTATGTCCCTTATGCCTGCCTACGCAGTACATTCGATTGCGATCAAACTTTGGGAAATGGTAGACCGCTTGCCCGGGAAGGTTGTAAGTTGGAAAAATGGCCGAGTATTGGTACAAAAACCACGAAATAAGCTTAAATGGTCTAAAAATCACGAAATTTGCTAAAATATCAAATGATCATATTTATGAAAGCGCTTAATTTTGAGATTACAATGCAGGCGTTGGTAAATGGAAGATGCAGATTGAACGGTCCTAAATGCTAGGTGTAAATCAAAGGGTAAAAAAAGTCGCAAAATTTTTAACATTTTCCATTTGAGCCAAAATTATGAAGAAGACTTAAAATTTCTGTATCCTAGAAATGAAAACTAGTACAATGCCTCGGATACGGACCCCCCCGACGACGACCCACGCAAACGTTTTAAGGACCACGATTTGAGGATATGCACCTGGAATGTTCGCACCCTCAATAGAGAGCGCGCGGATTCCAAGCTGGTGGATGCCCTCGAGGAACATTCATCGGAAGTGCGGTAACTTCAGGAAATAAGATTGACTGGACAGGGGTGTAGGAAGATAACATCCAAAACCAACGCCCCATGGGAGATCTACTACAGTGGACATGATTCGAAGCACGAGTTTGGTTGCGGCTTTGCAGTCAACAAAAGACTGTGTCGCTCTGTCATCAGCTTTACACCAGTTGACAACCGACTTGTCGCACTCAGACTTAAGGCAAAATATTTTAATATTAGTCTTATCTGTGCGCACGCCCCGACAGAAGGAAAGAACGATTCGGAAAAAGACGAATTCTATGAGCGCCTAGAAGACCTATAAGAGCGCTGCCCCGATCACGACATCAAGATCGTGCTAGGCGACTTTAACGCAAACGGCCGATTTAGCCTGCACGATGTAACATCCGAATATGGAGAGAGGCTAATAGACTTCGCTTCGGGCCGGAACATGTTCAACAGTAGCACCAGATTTGAACACCGCGACGTCCACAAGGCGACCTGGAAGTCCCCTGATAGTCAATTGACACGAAACCAGATTGATCACTTTGTGATAGATGGACGGCACTCTTCGAGTGTTCTAGACGTACGTGCGCGCCGAGGAGCCAATATTGACTCGGATCCCACCTTGTTGCAGCCAAAGTACGCACACGGCTCAGTGTGGTACATGCCGCACAGTCTAACACACGTCGAAATCTGAACGGACATCCGAAGCCTACTCAGCAGAACTCCGCCAGCTGCTCAGGGAAACCCCACCTGTTCCTCCTGGTGTAGACGAACAGTGGAAGCATATTTCACACTCTATGAGTACAGCTGCCAAGGAGATTCTCGGATTTGCCGAAAACTCCCGAAAACAGTCATGGTACGATGATGAGTGCCGCCGCGCTACTGCAGAGAAAGACGCTGCCTACAGGAGAACTCTGCTGTCTGGAGCAACGCGGGCTGTTAAGGAGCGATACCGGGAGAAAAGGAGAGGAGAAGCGCCTTTTCAGAAGGAAGAAAAATGTGCAGGAAAAGAGCATGAGGGAGGAAGTCGAAGTGCTGTTTGGAAGGAGTGAGACTCGAAAATTCTACCAAAAGATTAGGCAACTATCAGAAGGTTTTAAGCCCAGAGTCACACTATTGAAGGACGAGCACGGAAATCTGGTCAGAAATCCGGAAGTGGCACTAGTCAAATGGAGAAACTATTTCTCTAACCTGCTGGGAGGTGATGACGAACACAATGCCGCCTCTGGGGAAGTAGCGACACCACCAATCGATAACATAGAGATCGATCCGCCGGACCATAATGAAGTCTTTTTAGCCATAAAAAGGCTAAAAAATAACAAATCTGCTGGCGCTGATGAGCTGCCCGTTGAATTGTTCAAGGCTGGCGGTGAGGAGCTGGTAAGCTGTATGCACCAACTCCTATGCAGAGTATGGTCCGAAGAAAGCATGCCCAAAGATTGGAATCTAAGTGTACTCTGTCCAATATTTAAAAAAGGAGACCCTGCGGTTTGCGCCAATTACCGCGGGATCAGTCTCCTTCCCATCGCATATAATGTTCTATCATGCATCCTATGTGAACGTCTAAAGCCGAGAATAAGTGAACTGATTGAACCTTATCAGTGTGACTTTAGACCTGGCAAATCCACCACGGAACAGATATTCACATTGCGACAAATCCTGGAGAAGACCCGAGAGAGAAATATCGACATCCACCACCTTTTTGTTGACTACAAAGCCGCCTTTGGCACGCCGATAAGGTCAAAGTTCTTTGAAGCCCTGTCTGCCTTTGGTATTCCAGCAAAGTACGTTCGACTTTGCATGATGACGTTGAGAAGCACACAAAGCTCCGTCAAAATAGGTAAAGACCGCTCCGAGCCTTTCGATACCAAAAGAGTTTTTAGGCAGGGTGATACCTTATCGTGCGACTTCTTTAATCTGCTGATGGAGTACATACTGCGCCAGTGCCCAATTGCTAACAGAACGGGCACCATCTTTACCAGAGATTACATGCTACTTCCATATGCCGATGATATTGATATCATCGGCAAAAGCGAATCTGTGGTAAAACAGGCGTTCTCAGAGATAGAGAAGCAGTCACAACTTATGGGCTTAGCGGTAAATGAGGATAAGACCAAGTACGCGCAAGGAGTCTACGCTTGGTCAATCTGTTGCAATGGGAGACTACATCTTTAAGGTTGTTAAGGAATTTTTCTACCTTGGAACGACGATAACCAGCGACAACAACACCAGTCTGGAAATCCGAAGAAGAATTACTCTTGCAAACCGATGTTATTACGGGCTCAATAAGGAGTTCAAGAGCAGAGCCCCTCTCGGAAAACGAAAATTGCGCTATACAAGTCGCTTATCATCCCAGTCCTGCTAAACGGCGCAGAAGCATGGACAATGACAAAAGAGGATGAGGCGGCAATTGGCGTGTTCGAGAGAAAAGTTCTTCGGAGGATTTATGGACCTCTAAACGTTGGCGGCGAATTTCGCATCCGAATGAATCGCGAAGAGCTCTATGGGAACACTGACCTAGTCAAGCGCATAAAATGTTGCTCGGGACAGTGGCGAGTGGCGGGCATTAGTGGCAGCGGCCGAGACCGTAAAACGGTTGTGATGGCCAAAGAAGAAGAAGAAATCTCTTTCGGTTGGTTTCAAACCTCTCGCATTTTGTTGGGAGATTTTTGCTAACCAACCAATATACAATCAAGCCAATACATTAACCAACCAATAGCGAATTCTCGAACCCACGCAATGTATCACTGTTTTTGTAGTAGGACCATAATCTAATACACACACCTTTCGATCTCGACTTTTGAACTAGACTTTCGAAGAAAACGAAATCTCTCGAAGTTCTGGGACACCGACGGATTTCTCTAGCGATTTGCAAACCAACCGAAGCCAAAATCTCTAGAGATTTCCAGGACACCCCCGATTGTCGGGAAATTCGCCAAATTTTCATATGAGTTTAGATTATCATGAAGACGGGTAAATTGAGGTGAAGGTGATTTTTAATTGGATTCCCAACCATAAGTGCATAAATGAAAAGGGATATAATCTAATAATGAATGTTTGTCTGCCTGTAAGTCTGTCTCTTAAAGTGAGAGTGTGACTTTTTTGTCGATAAAATTTGAAATTTCAATTTCTGATCAACGCTCAACCTTTATAAATTCAATCATATAAATCCATTTTTGTGCAGTTATGCCTCCCAAAAAACGTTCGATTGGTCGTTCTACGCCTCAGGCACAAAAGAAAAAGCCAAAACGAGCTTCTGAAACAAACGAGCAACGAGATGCAAGATTGAAAAATGACCGAGAAATGCAAGCGAGAGCCCGTTAATCGGAAGCTAACGAGCAACAATAAGCAAGAATGGAAACCGACCGAGAACTTCATATGAGTGCCCGTGCATCGGAGGCAACGAGCAACGAGAAGCAAATTGGAAGCCGACCGATAACTTCATATGAGAGCCCGTGCATCGGAAAGCAACGAGCAACGAAAAGCGAAAATGGAAGCCGACCGAAAACTTCATATGAGAGTCCGTGCATCGGAATCGAACGAGCAAAGAGAAGCGAGAATGGAAACCGAACGAGAACGAGTCAATTAAAGAATAAATTAACAATTGCAAAATGCACTAAAAACAATTATTTTCGTTGGTATTTTTTTATAATAGGGGAAGGCAGAACAACGTCTGCCGGGTCAGCTAGTAATCTTTATACATATATCGAAATGAATGTTTGTCTGTCTGTCTTATTTGCCTGCCTAAACCGTTAATTGCGATGAAAATTTAGGAAATGGGTGAGTACTTGCCAGGGAAGGTTTCTAAGTTAAAAAAAATGGCAAGAAAATACTCAATACTCTGTTTAGAGAAAAACCGCGAAACTAGCCAAATTATGCCGATTATAATGAATCTTTGAGGATTGGTCTTACGCTTGCCCAGGAAGGTTTCTAAGTTGAGCAAATGAGCGGAAGATGGTCCAAGAACTGCGAATTTTGCAAAGTTTCCGATTGCGATGAAACTTTTGGGCATGGTTGGACGCTTGCCCGGGAAGGTTCCGAGTTAAAAAAATTAGCGGAAAATGGGCAAAAAACAGCGAAGTTTAAGAAATAATACCGTTCAATGGAAGATGCAGATTGAACGGTCCAAAATGCTAGGAGGTGAAAACCAGAGTCAAGGAAGTCGCAAATTTTCTTGAGTTTAGATTATAATTATACCATGTTCCCACTAAAAATGGGGGATCATGAAGTTGTGCAAAAGTATGTAACAGGTAGAAGGAAGCATTTGCGACCCTATAAAGTATACAGCAGAGTCGATTTAGCCATGTCCGTCTGTCCGTATGAACGCGTCGATCTCAGAGACTATAAGAGATAGAGCCACCATTTTTTGCATGTAGGTAGGTATATACCAGATTCAAATCGAGTTTGTTTCAGATTTGGAAAATTGCTCCCCCTCCCCCCTTTAAGTGCAAAAAACTATCAGAGCAACAATTTTTAAGTTATCATGTAAGGCCCAATATCAATCTATTCTGAAAAGATCAATAAGATCGGACAAAAAACACTGAAGTTATATACGAATTCATTTGGCTTGTGGGAGAGAGGGGGGCTTGCATTGTCAGTTATCGCGCGCGGCCGCATGCTTTTGTGTGTATGTTGGAGTGTGTGTATGTGTGAGTCTGTGTGTATGTAAAGGAGAACTCACGAAATCAAGGAAACAGGGTATTTTGTAGTCGAGGCACTCGACTACAGCTATCTTACTTGCTTAAACGGTCAAATATGTAGAGGCGAAAATCGAACGGTCAAAAATATCGCGATATTTTCTTATTTGTACGTCGCATCTCGAAAGCGAAGATTTTCAATTGGATTCCCAGTCACAAATGCTTAAGCAGACAATCAGTTTAAAACCTTTCGATAAGAGAATTGGTATTTATGTTAATAATGTGATTGTTAGACGTTTAACAAGTCTCAGAATTTAGTTAAGCTATGAACTGGAAGTTTGGTGTATGGGCTGCCTATTCGTAGTTTACCCGATGTAGAACGGTTGATATCGCCTTTCAGCCAGATGTACCTTCGGTACAGAGTATAACAACCGAAAAATTCACAAAAATAAAATATATACTAGAATCAATTTAAAATCTCCTACTACATAAAGTACATATATTATTGATTAGCACGACGAGTTGAGTTGATTTAGCCCTGTGCGTCTGTCCGTCCGTCTGTTTCTATGCTATCTCCTCAGCCAGTTTTAAAGCTTTCTTCATCGAACTTTGACCGAAGTCTTTTGGTACAAATACGCTGCACATTTGTCGGAACCGGCAGGATTGGATGACTATAGCATATAGCTGTCATAGGAACGATCGGTGGAAAAACTTGTTTTAGTGAGAAAAACTTTTTTGGTTTCAATTGAAACGCCTCCAAACTTCGAATTTCTTAGTTTACTATGCTTTTCCATGATTCCACCAAATCTATATAGTATAGCTGTCATAGAAAAGTATGGACTGAAAAGTAGTCTTAGTTAGAAAAACTTTTTTTTTAAAGGAAATGACCTCGAAATTAGCATGTATTTGTTTTATATGCTCCCACACGATTCTACAAAGTTTGGTCAAAATCGGATGACTTTAGCATATCGCTGTCATAGGAACGATCAGTCCAAAAACTACTTCTTGAGAGAAAAACATTTTTGGTTTTAGTGGAAACGTCCCTTCCGTTGGCAAATATTTGTTTTATATACTTTTACACAATTCTACAAAGTTTTGTCAAAATCGGATGACTTTAGCCGACCGAGAACTTCATATGAGAGCCCGTGCATCGGGATCGAACGAGCAAAGAGGAGCGAGAATGGAAACCGACCGAGAACTGCATGCGTGCATCGGAATTGAAGTCAATTAAAGATAAAATAAACAATTGCAAAATGCACTAAAAACAATTATTTGCGTTGGTATATTTTTATAATAGGGGAAGGCAGAACAACGTCTGCCGGGTCAGCTAGTATTATGTTAACATAATGTTATCAAACAGCGTGTTTGGCGCAGAAAAGTATGAAACGTTTTATAGCCTTTATAACTTTGCCATTTATTATCCGATCTTTATGAAAATTTCAGAGATTATGGATATTGGCCACATTACACTCTACTACAACATATGATACCTTGAAAATTGCTGGAGTTATTCAACATTTTTTATTGCGGGTGCGTGAGGGGAATTGGCCAAAATTTGAAATAACTTGATCTCCCTGCAGACAATACAAGTCTGCATTTGAAATTTGGTTGCTCTAGCTCTTCTAGTCTCTGAGGTCTAGGTGTTCATACAGACAGACGGACATGGCTATATCGACTCGGCTGTTAATGCTGATTTAGAATATATATACTTTATGGGGTAGGAGACGAATTTCGCATCCGAATGAATCAAGAACTGAACGAGCTCTATGGGGACACTAAGCTTGTCCAGCGCATAAAACAACAGCGGATGCGCTGGATAGGACATGTTACCCGTATGGATGATAACGCTCCAGCAAAACGGGTGTACAGTCGGCGTGCGGGTGCGTGAGGGGAATTGGACGAGTTAAGAGGCACGCCCGGGCCTGGTCGACCGAAGTGGAGATGGCGCGACCAGGTGCAGGGAGATATTTCGAAGCTGGGTGTGCCCTTCTGGTGGGATGTCGCTCAAGACGGGGGCGAGTGGCAGATATTAGTCGCAGCGGCCGGGACCGTAAAACGGTTGTGATGCCCAAACAAGAAGAAGAAAAATATGTATATTTTAGTTTATTTATGTATATGATTTTTGCTTTTACTAAAGAGGGATACACTGATTATACTTCAGCTAAACTTCCAAGTTTTTAATTCGGTTCGGTTTTGTCAGATGTAAATGAATTTGGAAAAGATAACATCTAACCTCAATTGTTACTTTAACGCAGAATAAACCGTGCCTGTCTCTGGTTCTGAACTTGTTGAAATTGGATCCTGTGCTTTGATAAAGCTTTGACAAGACAGAAATGATTCAAAAATGTGCAACCTTAAGAAATTCGCTGAAAAAGAGGATGACGTAGATAGTTTAAGAGAAGAAGACGACAAACTATCATCATCTAATTACACTCTGTACCAAAGGTACACAGAGTATATTAAGTTTGTGCAAAAGTATGTAACAGGCAGAAGAAAGCATCTCCGACCCTATAAAGTATTAATATTATTGATCAGCCTCATCCGCCGAGTCAATTTAGCCATGTCCGTCTGTCTCACAGATCTCAGAGATGGTAAGATATAGAAGTTCGACGTGTATGTGACAAAAACTTCTTATACTTGCAGGCAGATTAAGTTTATTTTCAATTTAGAAAAAACGTCATATCTCCGTCAGTTTTATAGATAGAAGTTTCGAACCTTCTGGACAAATTTTGATATCGACCCGCCAAAGGATTGGTTAAGATCGGATGATCAGTTGTCGAGCTATAAAGAAAACAAACAATTATAGGCAGCACCGGTCGCAACGGTTATGGACAGCACTTCACAGGTACAGAGTATGTTATAGTCGGGCTTAACCGACTTTCTTACTTGTTTTCGTAATGAGGAGGAAGAAATGATCACCTTACCAATTTCGCGATTGATTTCAACACATACCCATATCAAATATGGTATGGCGGGCTGCTGCCGTAGTCAGGACATTTCCCAGCCGGGCGGGTGTAACTTAATACACGGATGTGATACATAAAGCCTCACTCAAAAATAAATATAATTTGTATTCCAAAGCCCCCGGCAGTGGCCAAAATGATTTGCCTTTTCGCTACCAATTGATTTTTTGAAGACATTGTTCTGCGATCGATATTTAGTTTCAGTTTCAGTAAGACAAAGTCTAACGTTCAAATGCGTTTGCTATTGACCTTAATTTATAATTGGACAATTTATAATTGATATTTATGCCGGCATACATTTACATAGTTAGTACCTAACAGAATCTGCTATGAATTCAATTCTGCTTGGAATTCCACGTAAGCACGAAGACCATGTGTAGCCTATATCTTCAGAGGCTTACTCTAGGAGGGAGGTTCATTGGATAAATGACTTACCAAATTGTTCGCCGTTCAAATCAAATTTCGACATTTGTCGAATTTGACGAATTTCAACGTTTGCCACTGCGGGCGTACATAGAATTAACACCGGCAAAGCTATGAGTAGAGGAATGCCACACCGAAAGATGTCCGCGAAATTATCAGCTTCATTCAACATTCTTGCCGCTTTCCTTTTTCTTTGGATAGAAAAATTTTTTTTAATGGAATGTGCTGTCAAAATGATAACCGTCAAAATAGCGTCGACCTGGAACGATGGAATGTGGAACACGGAAGAATTTCTTGTTTGTACAGGGTGGCGCAAAAGTAACGACGGGGTTGAATGGATTGAATAACTTTTTTTAAATTTTCTGATCACATTATAATATATACAGTATGGAAATTTGTTTACACTATATATGGAAAATAATGTCACTTGAATGATCCCCGCTTTCAGCGTCGTAAAGATGGGCTCGTTTTAGAGCATTTTCTTTAACATATTTCCAAATTTGTGGCAGTGGCGCTTGAATTTCTGCAACGAGGATGACCTTGAGTTCAAGGATTATCTCGAGCTTGTTTACATATACTCGCTCCTTCAAATAACCCCAAAGTAAATAGAAGGATTCTGACAAAATGTGATTTTAAAGTGCCATTGTGTCTCGGGCAGTGGCTCCATCCTGCTGAAACCACATCTCAGGTCTGTTTTCAAGAGTAGGACGTTAAAAATGTTCCATCATAAACCGATACCGCTCTCCATTTACTGTTACACCACTTGCATCTTCATTTTCGAAGAAGTAAGCCCCAATGATATTTTTTTATGAATGTCTTCGTTACTTTTGCGCCACCCTGTATGTTTATATATTTGTCCCTTATAGGCGTCTAAGCCTGTGAACCGATCTTCACGAAATTTTCACAGTATATTCATGTCCATGTTGGTCAGTTGAGAATCTAAGGCTTTATGTCATGTCAGTGAACCGGTTCGAAACTGTTAAAACGGTTCAAAAGTGGTTCAGAGCCATATCTCAGAAGTTATTTAAGCTAAGAGCTTGAAATTTGTTCTGCAGGTTGCAGATGTGGAGCTGAATATTTTACTGGTTCAAAACTGGCTTCGAACTTGTTCGAACTTGTTGTATTTAAGCTAGGAACTTAAAATGTATTGGTTGGTAATATGGAGTCGGAAATTTGGCAGGTTCAGAACCGGTTTCGAAGCGGTTTAAAAATGGAACAGGCAAACATGTTGTTTGTAGCCATATTTCAAAAGTTACATATTAAAGCTAAGAACCTAAAATTTGGTGTAGGCTGGTACTATGAAATTAGACATTCTTCCGGCTGAACCACTACAAAAGTGGTTTGAAAATATCTCTGGCAATAAGGCATAATGACATAACTCGAGTTATGTCAAAATTGAGATATTAATACCAATGTATTCATCGTGTTCATTTCTATATTGTGTCAAATTTTTACACCAATCGGTTGACTGGTTACAAATATATGACGGAAAAACAACTCAACATAAGTTTTGAAAAGTCCAAATAAATAAGTCTGTAAGTCAAAATAATAAAACAGCTAGATTCTTTCAAAAAAACCTACACACTTTAAGCTAAACCATAAATTCATTGAGTTAAAAATGCTCTCCTGAAAAATATAAAAACACTTGTGCTGCTTTGTCTTATTGCTAAAGATATGTGTGGGTTGGAAATATGTAGTTTAATTATTTCCGTTATTAAAACTCGGTTCGAACAAGTTTGGACGAGTTCAAATGTTATTAACGACTTGCACCCAGTATTTAGCTACCTCAGTAAAAGAATAATATGTGATAAACATAATTGTAACTTTAAAAAGGACGGATAGGAAGAAATATTTATGGTATGCAGTTTTATTACGATTAGTAATAGGCAACAAAAAATGACAAAGAAGTTTCCAAATTTTTATTTCAATACAATAAAAACTTTCTTTAAAACTTTTGTTCATTATAAATTATTATATGGGATATTTCATTTATTTCTTAAATTAAAGGATTTTACGCGTTTGCATAGCTTATGCTCAAAATGAGCAGTGCAAGTTTACCAGCTCCTCCTAGATTTGCAAAAACAGGATCATGAGAAATCGGCCCTAATACTGAACTTTGTAGAAATGACATGGAATTAACCAATGACTTTAGGTTGGATGGGTCAATGCTTGACCGTCCATTCTCTATTGTCTATTTTAGCTCTTCTGCTGTCGCGAACTGCCGACAATTCTTAAACACTTCAGCAGATAGAATACCCAACAGATCCTAAATTTGTATAGATTTCGGGAATGAATTTTGGCCACAATAAAAGTGGTACATTTCTATCATTAAAGAGCTCGGTGTTCAGCTTTGTGCCCTTATTCTGCTGAAAGGTCCAATCATCACCAAATAACTAACTGCCAAACTCCACCAACATGTCATCCAATAACTCCACATACATTTGGACGTTCATTCTGATCGATTTGAACACATCTGAATCCTTCCTTAATAGCAAAATTCAGTCCTTAACATTACCATAACACCATCATAGCCAAGCTTATACCAGGTGTGTCTATCCTGCCGCATACACCCCAATATTTCTTGCAACTGTCAGGACCGTCCAGTCTAAACTTTGCTTAGTGACTGAAAATGATATTACGAGATTCCACGACTCAGCTTTAGGTACCATACAGGTATGTTGAAGGCACTGTTTTTAATGGATTATCTGTATAAAATTACTCCTTGCTCAATTCAGTCCCAATTGAGCCTTAATCTGTCCTTTGTTCATTGAATCTACAGCTGCAAGTCGGTGGATTTTACCTTTGCATCGGGTATCGATATCGGTTTTTCGTCCGCTACGAGGTGTTGTCCCATATTCTTTTGGGGCTTTAAGAAAATTCTAATTGTATTTTTACTATGATTTATCCTCTTAACAATTTTTAAATTTTTATACCCGTTACTCGAAGAGTAAAAAAGGTATACTAAAGTCGTGCAAATGTATGTAACAGGCAGAAGGAAGCATCTCCGACCCTATAAAGTATATATATTTTTGATCAGCATCAACAGCCGAGTCGATATAGCCATGTCCGTCAGTCTGTATGAACACCTAGATCTCGGAGACTAGAAGAGCTAGAGCCACAAAATTTTGTATGTATGTGTTGAATAACTCTAACAATTTTAAAGATATCAATCTCATATTTTGCAGTGTAGTGTATGTGCCCAATATTTACAATCTCTGAAAGTTTCATAAAGATCGGATAATAAATAGCAGAGTTATAAAGGTTATAAAAATGTTGCATACTTTTTGGCGCTACATGCACTTTTTGCTCACATAATGTTAAAATAGTCACATTAATGTTGATGCTCTGATTTTATGCATTCCAATGATCAAACCTTCATACTCCGAAGGATGGTTCCACGATCTATTTGGCATACCCTTCTGAGAGGGGCCCGGAACCCGGATTTTTGGCGAAAGCTTAAATAAAAATGTACAACAAGTATAAAAACCCCCCGGGCCCGGAATCCCCTTTCGTCAGGCTTAAAGGCTTAAAGGAAACATATAAAAGAACATTTCCTGAAACGCTGATCAGAATTAATCCATACGTTTTCGAGCAATTCGCTTATCAGTGAGCACACCTTGGCTTGGTCTCACAACTGATAGGGCCTGTGCGCTGTTTCTCCTTCCGGCACCAGTGAGGTGAACTAGCCAAGCTGCAGGGTGACCTTATTCCACGTTAACTTTTTTTTAGCTTTTCCAAACATGCACGGTGGCCGGAGTGGCTCAGCGGTTAGTGTGCGCGACTGCTGAGCATGAGGTCGTGGGTTCGATCCCGCCTCGGCCACACCTCTTGCTGTTGGCGCCAGCATTGCAGTAATTAGCCATGAAAGCCTCTCAAAAACTGCCATTCGGAATCGGCGTTAAACTGTAGGTCCCTTTCTCTTGTGCTAAAATTAGAACGCACAAGCCAAGAGATTGAGAGAGGCTCGGCTTTTGGCCCCTTGGGGCTGTTGTCATCTTGACAAGCCGATTTTACTTTACAAACATGCACGGTGTTCCCAAAGTTTCAACTAAATCTACCCAAGTGCCATTATTATTAAAACTTTCCATCAAAGGGAAGACGTCATATTTGGTTAAATGCTTGCAACTTTTATTTTTATACACTTAAAAAGTGTATTATAATTTTGCACAGAAGTTTGGAACGCATAGAAGGAATCATTTCCGACCAAATATAAATATTTTTGATCGGCATGACGAGCTGAGTCGATTGAGCTTGTCCGGCCGTCTGTCCATACGTCCGTTCGCCTGTTTCTACGCAAACTAGTCCCTCAGTTTTGAAGCTATCGTGCTGAAAGTTTGCACAGAGATATCTTTTAGCTGCACACTGCAAATATGTCTGATCCGATAATATCCCACTGACACGAATCATAAATCTTATAAATTAAGTCATTGGTCACAAGATTAAGACATTGGTCATAAAAGCTTCAAGTATATTTAAACTTCGCCACCGACGAAGTTTGCTTTGCTCTCCCGTTTTTTATTTTTTTACAAGTATTTTTCGAGGCAGCATATTTTTTCTTACTATTTAAAACCTTGTGCATTTGAATATCGCTAAATCTTTTTTTATTGCTAAGCGATATTTACTGCTTGCAGAAATTTGGTAAATATGGATGGGCTTCTTTGGAAGGCAGGAACTCTCCTTTGGTTATGGGGGCTTATGTAGTGAGGTAAAGTTGCCGATCGGTTTGAAATGGGAAACCCAACGCCATCCTGGCTTACTGCGTCTCAAGTCGACTCCGTGGGAACCCCTGAAAACAGAGCGATACACCCGCAAAGCTGCTGGCTAACGTGAGCGGCGAGTCTACTTGGGGCTTGGCACCCGATTATCGTCTATTACATCCGCCAATGAAAACTGCGATAACAATGCCTCGGATACGGACCCCCATGGATCTACTACAGTGGACATGATTCAAAGCCCGAGTTGGGCTGTGGTTTTGTAGTCAACGAAAGACTGCGTCGCTCTGTCATCAGCCCCAGTTGACAAGCGACTTGCCGCACTCAGACTTAAGGTAAAATATTTTTTTAATATTAGTCTTATCTGTGCGCATGAGGGAGGAAGTCGAAGTGCTGTTCGGAAGGAGTGAGACTCGAAAATTATACCAAAAGATTAGGCAACTAACCGAAGGTTTTAAGCCCACAGTCACACTATGCACGGAAATCTGGACAGAGCACAGTGGTTGGGCTTGTTTGGAAGTAAGCGACAAAAATAGTTACACGTGTCCTCCAGATCTATAATTTAAGCTGTAAGCCTATAACAATACTATTAAACTATTCTGGAAAAATTGGGCGTGGTTATACGTCCATACGCCGATGTCGCCCATTTATAATGGGTGATTCCATGACAAATTTACCATCCAAAATTATATATTGGACAAAACTTTTTTTTTCTTTTTCTATGTTGCAAAAAGTATATACGTGCCAAAATATGCTTAATTCGCGGGAGATAATTTATTGAAAATCAAGCTTTTTAAAAACTTTTATTAGCCTTTGCTAATACAAATATTTTAAAAATCGTAAAATATACATCAGATTCCTAGCTTTCAAATTACTCTCACTTAAAAATAGATTTGTTTTTTTGTTGACAAATTGCGAAAATTTGTATAGCAAAATTAATAGCTGTTAAAGGGACTTTTTTTCTTAATTTATTCTCTTAATCTGGTCTTAAATCTCTAAATGGGAAATCCAATAGTTTCAGAGTTTCAATCGATACTAAGGCTCTGTTAATAACCTCAGGACCGTCTAATTATATTTCATGCACCGAAGCTGGCATGTAATACCATGAATAAGTTTTTACACGTCCTGCAAAACGGTGGCGCGTCTGTCTATTAACTTTTTATCATGTGAATTATCACATTTTTCCCGTAGTGTAGAATAGGGAATCATTTGTAGGTTTTAAGTTATATTTAAATCTTGTACTACGCGTCCATATTTAAATTACACGCTGAAAGGTTAGGAATTAGTTCACTGGGCAGATCGCCCATCTCCAGCATCAGCGAAACCAACAGGGAGCGGCAACAACAACAAAGGGTCGCGAGCGCGCGCACTCACCCACACACACACTCAGCAGAGCCAGCAGCAGTGAGCGAGCAACAACAACCCAGACACCCAGAAAGCGGCAAGGCGCGCATCCAAACCCACCACAGCAGAGCCACAGCAGCGATCGACAACCACAGCAAGACACCCGGGTATATGCGCACGTACGCCAAGAATGCGAGCCAAATACAACGGTAAACCAAAAACGCACGGCGAGCGACAAGGCACTAGCACTCACACACACAAGCATACCTGAAACAAAAACCCACCACGAAGCGATCGCTTGGCACGTGCCAACAGTGTGTCAGAGCGAGAGGGAAGATGGTGGAGTTTGGTGAGACAGAGGCTGGAGTAGCTTCTGCAAAATCGGAGGCGATCACTCAAGTTTCCACCGCGATGACGTAGAGGTGGAGAACTATCGATAGTCGGCGCCATCGATAGCCAACGATTGTTTTTCTCAAACCATCGATAGTGTCGATAGTGCTATCGATAGTCGTCGATAATATCGTCCTACATAAATATTTTTTTTGTAAAGTAAACGAGAAAATTATATTTATTTAATCCAAAAATTTTGATTCAAAAACAAAAGAATATTTATGTTTTCCTCCTTAAGCCTGGTTCGCCTGTCCGAAATAATTTGTCCCGCCTTGCTGAACACTCTTTCGGACTCCACGGACGTTGCAGGAATGCACAAGTATTTAAAAAACATCTTTTTAAGTAAAGGAAAGTCAGTTTGGTTCACCTGAAATGAAATGTATTATATATATATATACATATATATATCTTGAGTATTAATAATTCGTTGTTTAGGCTTACCTTAATCCATAAAAGAGGATCCATTTCTTGTGGGGCTATGGACCTCTCCAGATACTGCCTTTTAATTATAATGGCATCAGATCGCGCGTTTCCATGCTTCGCCGGCCTTTCCTCCAAAAAATCAAACAATGTGTCCTGAGCTTTGGACTCCGACGGCAAGTGAATATTAGTTGGTGTTTCTTTTATAGACCAGCTCATTAACTCATTCTCAAATAATGCTGATGCTTGCTCTGCATTTAAGTTGTATTGAAAGCCGCTCCTTTTAAATCGTGGATCCAATATTGTAGCTATCTTGGTGGTTGTCCGTTGCTCATAAATAGAAAGCCGTTTTACTATCGATTCCAATAGAGCGTTTTGCATAATTTTTCCTTCCGTTGTTTCTAATTGTGGTGTCAGACTTTGAACTTTGCGGTGGAGTCCATATGCAATCGGTATTATTAAAGAAATTGTCACATATTTACCGCCAGATATTTTTTCCCTCGCTTGATAAAACAAAGCCAATATTTTAACAATATCCTTTAATATATTAATTTCTTCTGCACTGAATGGTTGTAGTGCATTGGTCGTTGACAGTAATACCTGAGCAATGGCATCATTTGTACTAATTAAACGCTCAACCATTAAATAAAAACTGTTCCACCTTGTTGGCGTTTCTTGTAAAAGCGTATATGAAAATTTTTCTTGAACCACTTTTAATTTTTCGCCTGCTATGGTGCTTTTCTTATAAAATGTAACAATTGTTTTGCACTTATTAAACAAAGCTTTCATTGCTTCATCTTTCTCGAACTTTAGCCCATCTTGCACCACCAGATTCAGCGTATGAGCCAAGCATGGAAGATTCCGTATTTTTAATAATTCACATGCTTTCAGCATTGAACTGGCATTATTGGTGACAATGCATATGGTTTTAAAGAGGACATTCCAATGAACCAATATCTCTTGCAATGTGTCTGCAATGTTTTGAGCAGAATGATTCGTTTTGTCCACAAGTTTTTTTGTCGCTAATGATGCTGTTTTTAATTCAAAATCGTAAACAAAATGACATGTGACGGTCAAAAAGCTGGCGTTGGCACGTGACGTCCACAAGTCACATGTGACCGCAATATCTGAGACATCTTCCAGCATTTTTGACAGTTTATGCGAAGTTTCCGTAAACAAATTATGCATCAGCACATCTCTTAAATATGTTTTGCTTGGCAGCTTATACCTTGGATCCAAAACATTAGTATACTTTATGAAGCCTTCATTTTCCACTATGTTGTATGGCTGCACATCCTTGGCAATCATTTCCGTTAAAGCCTTGTCTATGTCAGCTTTACGTTTCGAATTAGAGTCGTACAAAACGGCTCTCTTGAAGTATGAAGCTACTGAGTGCATACTTGATCTACAGCTGCTGCTTGTAGATGCGTTGTTTTCAGTATCTGTCAAAGCAACTAAAGGAGGAGTGCTTGAATCTGGGACATGAACTTCCAAACCTGGATGAAAGCGTTTCAAATGGTCGCGTAAGTTGGACGTATTTCCGCTCGTTCTATATTCCTTTCCGCAGTTAAGGCACTTTGCAAGCTTTTTATCTTCAGAACGTTTGAAATATTTCCACACTTGTGATATCTTACTCTTTCTTTTATTGCTTTGCATATCAGGTATAATTTCTTTTTCAGAGTCCGTACTGCTGCAATCGCAAGCCTGTTTGTCGGCACTTGACGCACTGAGCGTGAGAGATGCCCGACGTTTACCTTAAATTCGACACATTGTTAATCAAAATACTTTTGTATAATACATTATACATACCTTTTTGAAGGAAGCGATCCATATCTTTTTTAAATACAAATCCTAGGGCTCATAAAATTGCTGGGGAATAAGATAATTGAGTTCCATGAAGAGTGGCAAGTCAACTAAAAATTTTAATTCCTGTGGGAACAGCAATAATTATTGTTGCTGAGGTAAAATAAGCTCGAGTATCAACGTCTATTCCAACTGTAAATATGTGATGGGCTCAAACAATAAATCCTAATAAACCAATAGCTTCTCACTTTTAATAAAATTGTTTAGCAGCCACAGAACACGCGCAAATTTCAATTTTTAGTGATGTGAAACGCCAACTATCGATTGCACTATCGATGGTGCTTGGTTGCAATCGAGAGTGCAGGTCTGTCATCGATGGCGGCTCAATAGCGCCCAACCATCGATAGTGTCGATAGTGCTATCGATAGTTCTCCACCTCTACGATGAAGCACAGACGTGCCCACGGGATTTGCAATCGACGATCATCGAATGTCACGCCGCTGCCATAGAAAAACCAAGTAGCGTCCGGTTGCCCCAGCTTTTAATGCCTTGACTACCAACACGAGGAAACCATCGAGCAGCGAGGACAAACAGAGCGGGTAAGCCCAGGCGAAGTCAGAAATTGTGAGAGTAGGGAAACGGAAAATGGTGTGGTTAGGGCCGACCCCTGAATTTTTGTGACCCAGGATACAGTTGTGAAAATAAAAGGAATGCGTGGAAAAAAGTCCTAGTCTGCCGAGTGTTCGTGTCTGTGAAAGTTTTTTTCTTTAAAAGTGACCGGGTCCCCCTCCACCGCCCAAGTCTGTCAAGCTCACACACCTTGCTGGGTCGCCGAAGGTGGGTGTGGCTTGATCGACTCGGGACCGTGCACGTGTGCAAGGTACCAAATTGCGGTGGGCTGCTGGCAATTTGGCGTGTTGCACACCGAGCAAACTCGTGTCTTAGAATCGGTGCCAGTAGCTTAGTCCCTACGACCCGACTTTCCCGAGTGGGTCAAGCTAGTCCGCCTTGCTGGGTCGCCGGAGGCGTGTTGGCTTGACTGACTCGGGTCAGTACAGTTGTACAGGGCGTCATTTTGCGCTGGGTTGCCGGCAACTTGACGAATAGTACGATTTTGTGCCGTATGTGTACTTTAGGACCCCTGTACGGAAGTCGAGGGTGCCATATGTTGCGCTGGGTCGCCGGCAACATACGGTCTTCTGACAGGGTATTACATCTGGAGCCAGGTTAGCCAGCCTGTGCTGGGTCGCCGACTGGTGGCCAGGTTTAAACCAACTCTTTTCTAACAGAGCGGGTTTTTGTTTTTTCCAACCTTCTACGTTGAGCTGGGTAAGTGACCCTGGACAGGACTGAGTCCTACCTCAGCTTGAAAACTTCCTTACAATCAAGACATGTAATTTTTGCTGCCAGTCTAGGATGACTAAAAAACTTACAAGCTGAGTTTCCATCATTTGATTTACCACTACTTTCGAAACTCACTTTGAACTTAAACTTTTAGTAATAAAAAAATCAAAGCAATTTGAAATTTTATACAACAATAACAAACACATAATAGAGCACATAACATGGAAAGAACAAACAACAAAACACATTCGGATCAAAATATTCTGACGCTGGGCAGCTCCCGGCAGCTGATTCTGTTTGTGTTTTAATCTATTATTATTAACAATTTATAATAATAAATATAATCATCGGAAACGATCGGCATCACAACTAAAAGCTTAAGGGGAAGTACTAATTTGGTTTTGTTTTAACCGATGTACCACAATAAACGAAGTGTTAAATAATTCAAATCATAGTAAATACGTGTTCGAATAATATTTATTTGTTAATTTCTTTACATTTAATATTGGCGTCACTTTGAGACAAAACACAACGCACTGAGTTACTTAGCACATTGACTAAATTTAAGGGAATTTTTCACAAAGAGCAAATGGTCCCTCTCAAATTTTTTTAAGGATTGTTAATTTTATTGTTACTTAGGAGCAACTTACATTGAATTGTAATGCTGGGTTTATACTGCGTCACAAAGTCACATTTCAGTGTCACAGTGTCACAGCGCAATGTGAACATCCGATATCTTGTCACAAAAATCAACCGTCACAGGAATGAGTAGTTTCAGTGTGAACACAAGTACTCACTTTGCGTCACATACTTTCTGTGACAGTAGTTGGCACGTTTGTGACAAGAATTGCTTGAACAGCTGTTTCAATGAAGCAGCTCATTTGAACTCATTTTTCCTGTGGCAAGCACATCGAGCAAGTTGGTTTTTCTGTCACACTCGGCGGTGTCCCAGAAACCTCTTCCAACCAAATTCCAACCCAAAACCAATTCTCGGTGTCCTAGAAATCTCTTTCGGTTGGTTTCAAAGCTCTCGTATTTTGTTGGGAGATTTTGGCAAACCATCCTATACACAAACCAGCCAATACATTTCCAAACCAATAGCAAATTCACCAACCCACGCAATTTATCAGCACTGTTTTTGTAGTAGGACCATAATCCTATGCACACTCCTTTCGAACTCGACTTTCGGACTAGACTTTCGAACTGAACGAAATCTCTCGAAGTTCTGGGACACCGACGGATTTCACTAGAGATTTGCAAACCAACCGAAGCCTAAATCTCTAGAGATTTCCAGGACACCCCCGACTGTGACAATATAATTTTTTTTTTTTTTGGGACTTAATAGTTTTGATAAAGGTAAATATCAGCCAGTTTTTTTTTGTTATTTTGGGTATTTTTTTTATTTAAGCCGGGTATCCAGCAACGCAAAACCAAAAAATTCTGGCCAAAGTTCACATGAAAAAAATTGTGCCAGGAATTTTCTGTTTACGATTTCGTTTGTTTAGTATCCTGCAACTTGACCAAAATCCACACATTGTATAGATAGCGGCGTATCGATAGCGGCGTTTCTTAAGCGTGTGTGGAACCTAAAACAGCTATTGCACAGCTCAGGAATATATTGTTGACCATTATTTTGGATGTGATGAGCGTATAGATGCAGGCAAATGGGGGTGGAGTATATAAATATAATAGCGGTTTCTGTCTTGTAATAGTATCATTCTCCCTCATTGCTACACGTGCAGCAGATTCATTTTGCCAAGGTTTTGACCCGGCTGCTGAGCTCTTGTTCTTATCTTGTATTCAAATCTAATAGACTTTATTTAATTGGCTAACAACCATTGAGTCTTATTTCTTTTACGGGCCACACTGGAGAGTCTTGCTCAGCCCTCGGCCCAATAATTTAGAACGAGTTGTGAGACCAATGTGACTGATGTCGAGGCGTGATGTCATCACACCCGTCCGCTCAATCAATAATAATCCACTATCTACAATGGTGGACCGAAGTTGGTTAAACGTTATTTTGTTTAAATTAAATTAAATTCAAACTTGGCCAAAATATTTTACTTGGGTTCCACAAACTCAAAATAAATATCAAATTCCTGTCAAGAATTTTCCGCAGTGCTGGATACAGGCCTTTAATGAATAAATTCAAGATGACTGACTTAATGGAAATGAGACATTTTATTGGAATAAAAGTAGATATTCATGATGGCCAAATAAATCTTAGTCAATCATCATATATTAATAATGTTTTAAAGAAGTTCAGCATGAAAGAGTGTAAGCCAGTAAGCACACCACTTTCAAGTAAAATGAACTATGTAGCCCTAGACTCAGACGAACACTATGACGCCCCATGTCGTAGTTTAATCGGATGTTTAATGTATATCATGTTATGTACACGTCCTGACTTGAGTACGGCCGTAAATATATTAAGTAGATATACAAACAAAAATAATATAGAATTATGGCAATGTTTAAAAAGGATGTTAAGGTACCTAAAGGGTACAGTTAACTTAAAACTAACTTTTGTTCAAAATACGAATTTTAAAAGTACTCTTGTTGGCTATGTTGATTCCGATTGGGCTGGAAATGAAATTGACAGGAAAAGTACAAGTGGCTTTTTGTTTAAAATGTTTGAGACAAACTTAATCGGCGGTGTCCCAGAAATCTCTTCCAACCAAATTCCAACCCAAAACCAATTCTCGGTGTCCTAGAAATCTCTTTCGGTTGGTTTCAAACCTCTCGTATTTTGTTGGGAGATTTTGGCAAACCAACCAATACACAAACCAGCCAATACATTAAGCAATCAATAGCGAATTCACGAACCCACGCAATATATCAGCTCTGTTTTTGTAGTAGGACCATAATCCTATACACACACCTTTCGAACTCGACTTTCGGACTAGACTTTCGAACTGAACGAAATCTCTCGAAGTTCTGGGACACCGACGGATTTCACTAGAGATTTGCCGAATATGCTGGAATACACCCCCGAATATGCTGGAATACAAAAAGGCAACATTCAGTTGCAGCTTCATCTACTGAAGCAGAGTATATGGCATTGTTCGAAGCAGTAAGAGAAGCTATGTGGTTAAGGTCATTAATGAAAGGTATTAAGTTTGAATTAAATGAGCCTATTAAATTATATGAAGATAATCAAGGTTGCATTAGCATTGCCAATAACCCATCTTGTCACAAAAGATCGAAACATATTGATATCAAGTATCATTTTTTCACGAGAACAGGTTGAAAATAAACTAATAATTCTTGAGTATATTTCTACAGAAAATCAACTGGCCGATCTGATGACGAAGTCACTAACTCAAACCAAATTCCTGAATTTGAGGAACCAGCTTGGGCTGTATACCTAATCGCTTTACAATGAATATGCTTTCATTCGATGACTGATGAATTAAAATACATTTCTTTAATTTTCTTTAAAAGAATTAAATTTAAAAGCTTTAAATTTTAAACTTAAATTTAAAACTGAAACTGAATATTTAAGTTGATAAACAATTTGAAATTCTGTAACGTAATGAATTGAATAATGTAATTTTTGATTTCTTTAATTTTATCTTTGTATGATGATCTGATTGGGTTTTACTGGGTTTCCCCAATCCTTTGCAACAAATGTTGGATCAAGAATATTGTTCCCCAGAATATGCGTAACTTGCCACATAAGAAAGTTGTAAACTTTAATTGTAAATCTAATATAACTTTGATGCATGTCTCTTTTGAGGAGGTGTGTTGGATACACATACTTGTATATCTACCCTCGCTTGCGCTAAGTATGTGTAAGCTGCAAAAGAGACAAGCATCAAATGGAATAGAGAGAAAGAGAGCAGTAACTGTAAAATTGTCTTCTACTTATGTTCTCTCGGTTTGCATTTGATCGTTCTCGTTTGACTTTCTCTCGTTCACTCGTTTTTATTCGTTTGTGAATACTTAAAGTGGCAAGACGCAGCATTGAAAACAGAAAATATAAATTTCATTATTGAACAGTTATAAAAACCAAATCAAACTGCCTTTTTCATTGCATGTGATAAATCAATTTTTCAGCAATAACTAACAGAAATATTTCATGTTTTTTTATTGATGGGATTAAGAAAAAGCATCTTCTCTTTAAAACTTAAAAGCAAAAAATATTATTATGTTTAATATGTTGAATTCAAATTTGATTTAGCTCATTGAATCATCATAGTTGTAGCTATATTTTTTATTCTTAAGTGATTAGTTTTTAAATTCATTTTTCAGTATAGAGCCACAAGCATAACCACAAGCATAACCAAAAAAACGTATAGTCCTAAATCCACGAAAAGTAAGAAATTTTGTTTTTAGCAATAATCGTTGGACACGTTGAGTTATATGCTCATCGATCATTCGACTTCTGTAGTCAGAAACCACACTTTTTATAGCCGAAGCCAAGCGATCCGATGGCACTGAGCTTCCTGGTGTAATAAGATATGCCAGTTCATTGATATTGCAATGCCAACTCAGAAAGCACTGGCAATGCGGGTGACCGCTCCAGGTTTAGCGACGGAAAATTTATATAAAAATCCAATGATCCTGCTTAGTTTGAATTTCCGTCTAAACAAATTCAAAGATTTGAAATATAAATTTTATGATTTTCATTAGCGCTTCCAGAGATTGAACATGTCCGATCCTATAAACAATATATATAATATCAGTACATTATATGTGCATTACGAAAAAAAATGCACAATATACAGACATGATTAAAAAGCGGCCGACTCACACACAAATGAACATTAATTCGCGGAGGTCAATATCATTTATACTTCATTTACCGATATGCTTTGTCTTTAAGTGCGCCTTTATGTTTGTGGAATTGCCACTGGGCTTAATAGTTTTATTACACAATTTGCACTGTGATTTTTGTGCATGTACACGTCAAAAAAACAAAAGAAACAGTTGATCGCAGCAGTGTGACCGAACGCTGCAAGCAAAATATCCTGAAAAATATCGCCGAAAAATATCCCATATCCGATATATCGTCTCGGAAAAATATTCGATAATGATATATCGTATTTATGGACAAAATATCGATATTTCGATATTATTTTCGACATCCCTAGTTCGAACATTCTATCTATAAAACTGTGGGAGATATGACCTTTTATTGCGGGGGCGTGGCCAAAATAGAAAATAAACTTGATTTGCCTGCAAGTATAAGAAACATATGTTCTATTCATGTGAAACCTCTATCTCTTACATCTCTAATATCTGTTTGTTAATACGGACAGACGGACAGACAGACAGGCGGGCGGACAGACGGACACTTTTGCACAAATTTAATATACTCTGTGTACCTCTGGACAGAGTATAAAAAGGCACACTTATTTAGAAATCAATTTAATAGCCCTGTTCACCAGCATACATCAAAAATTAAACATCATTCATAAGGAATTATTAGTAAAATATAGTAAGCGTGAAAGATTTAATTTTAAATGACAGTTTGAATTTTTGTGTATTTTTTTTCCATCCCAATCACAAAAATAGGGGAAAGTTTTGTATACCCTTGCCGCCTCCATTGAAAACAAAAAAGTTTTTCTAACTAAGACTACATTTCGGATCTTATGGGAGCTATACTATGTATATAGATTAACAAACTAACAAGTAAGAAATTTGGAGGCGATTCTATTTAAAACAATAAAGTTGTTCTTACTAGAACTTCTTTTTCGACCGATCGTTCGTACTGCAGCTATATGCTATAGTATCCGATTTTAACAAAACTTTGTCGAATTGTGTTAAAGTATATAAAACGAGAAAGCATTGCTAACTTAGTCTTTGCCGAAGTTTAAATACACTTGAAACTTTTGTGACCACTGACTTAATTTTGTGACCAATGACTAAATTTATGTCTTGTGTGATTGGGACACTAAGAAACGAGAAAACAAAACTAACTTCGTCTGTGCCGAAGTTGAAATACACTTGAAACTTCAGTAACCAATGACTTAATTTTGTGACCAATGACTTAATTTATAATTTTTGTCTTGCGTCAGTGGGATATTTAATAAAAACTCTTAAAAAATTTTGTATGGCAGCTACAAGAAGTGACCATCCGATTTTCGGTTCCGACATATGTGCTGTGTGCAGCTAAAAGATATCTCTGTGCAAAATTTCAGCTCGATAGCTTCAAAACTAAGACCCTAGCTTGGGTAGAAACACACAGACGGACCGAAGGACGGACAAAGCTCAATCGACTCAGATCGTCATGCTGATCAAGAATATATATACTTTATGTGGTCGGAGATGATTCCTTCTATGCTTTCCAAACTTCTGGGCAAAATTATAATACACTTTTCAAGTGTATAACCTGGAGGTATTGAAGTCAAGTCCCACAACAAGCGTAGATTTTTTTTGTTTTGCTTTTCTTCTGGTATTTTTAACAATGAGTTTATTTCTCAAGAATGAGCTTTGGTCCGTCGCCGATTTTACAAAGCAGCACTGTATTAAGCTATAGATTATCATCCAAACCACACCAAGAAGAATAACTTTCGTGTCTTCAAGGCGAATTTCGGGGGACATCGCTAATTTAGCAAATCGATGAGAAAAATGATCTATCTCTTCATTTATAAAATATGCGATACCCAATTAATTTGTTTTGTGTAAATTTGCAAACTATCATAAAATTCTCCCCTCAAACTATAGCCTAATTTTGACGAGAGAGATAAGACACACGATATTTTTTCGTACGGAATGGCTTCCTCGGTATTAGTTCTTTCCTATGTCAAAATTTCACACCAATAGGGCCTACTACAAAATAATTTGTTTAAACTTATAAAAGTAGCAACGAATCCTCACCAGCTATGTGTTTGGCACCAAACGTTCATTTTCAAAAACCATGTTCAATTTCCCTTCATTATTTCATTATTTCAAGAATCTAGCTGATTAAGTGCACGATATCTTAAGAACATTGCAATAAATTGGTCAAAATTAGGCATATCTCAGTTCCTTTTATTAAGTCCTATTAAATTAAAAAGGACATTTTAGAATTGCGCTATATATACTAACCCATAGATCATTTAAGTATACAAAGGTTGGCAATCGGGCTTTTGGTCTAAAAGTAATTTGAGTTTAATTATTATTCTAATTTTTAATATCAATTTTTGATCATTTTTAAAAAAAATGAAAAATATTTTTTTGTATAATTTTTATTTAAAAATTTAAAAAAATACAAATTAAAAGTAATTTTTTCGATAAAAATTGCAGTTTTAAATGTATCCCCACTTTAAATGCACGCGCTCAAAAATATAAATACTGATTCCTCCCCCTTTCATATAGGACCTTTAGTTTGGACAAATTTAAAAAATTTTCCTCAGGGAGTGTACTCGGACCTGCTCTTTACACGCTATTTGCCAACAGTAGATACAGTTCCCATTGAGAAACTCAGGATCTGCTCCTGGCTAGAAGAGAGCTTTTACAGTGATTCTCAACGGCGCTGAATGTAGTCTATAAAGTCTATAAGAGCAGGTGTTCTTCAGGGAGTGTACTCGGACCTACTCTTTACACGCTATTCACAATGGATATGCCAGCATTAGATACAGTTCCCATTGAGAACCCTCAAGATCTGCTCCTGGCAACCTTTGCGGACGACACGGTCTTTATGACAAGAGACTCCAACAATTATAGTGCTACGAATATCATCCAACAATATTTATTCTGTTTTGGCAGTTGGGCTAAGCGTTGGAACATAGCTTTGAATCTGGACAAGTGTGTAAATGTTATATATACTCTACGCCGTGACATCTGCCCCGGCTTATTTTTATATGACGAATTAATACCGCACAAGTCAGGACACAAATATTTGGATAAGAGGTTGATCTGTCACTGAAGAACAAAGTCCATGTGTACAAGGCCATAATTGCTCCTGCCAGCGAGATATGGGCTCCAAATTTATGGCATAGCAGCATAATCCCATCGAAAATTCTGCGAAAAATATCTGGACCTCCTTGGTATATGCGCACTCGGAGAATAGAAGAAGAATTAAATGTCCCGAAAACAGGTGATACTATAAATAAACAGGCTGCTGACTATTTATACCAGTGGCGGGCACACAAATACAATGACATGTAAGACTTACATTTGTGTGCGTAAGAAAAAACGAAGTTGGCTTCGTGAGAGACGTTTTAATGCTTTGCACTGCGCAAAAAAAGCAAACTTCAAACTTAACAAAATGATTTGCGACTTGCTAAATATATTAATGATGAAATAATTAGTTACTTAATAACTAATTACATAAATAAGAAAGCAAATTCAAGCATCAGATATAACAAATTGATAATTAGATACTAAATAAAAACAATATCCGAACAGACTTGCCATACGACTGTTGAGAAGACAAAGGAGGAGAGGCATTATTATAAGAAGACGCCTAAAAAGGTTACAAATAAATATATGACCTCCCAACGAGACGTATCCAATGAATTTTTGATAATTTGTACTGATGATGTACTACTGATGATCATATTTAGTGGACCTAGTTACACAGAATTTAACATTTTGTATTACAGTTTTAAAATTCATTGCTATACCTACTCGTTTAATTAGTAATTTTACTCACTCTCTTGTAATACCTACCTGAACAACACTTAACACGACATATTATTATACTTAAAGCAAGTTTTATGGTGTTTATATGCTGTGTTGCCACAACATGAGGTTCAAAAGTTGCTAGATTTAAAAAAAAAACTGCTAGAAATAGCTAAAAATAAAAAAAGGTGCTAAAATAAAAAGCTCAAAACGAAAACTTAAAAAATGGTTGTTTTCGGATTAAAATTTAACAGATACTTGTAAAAGATTCATTTGTAAAGAGCTACGAATACAAAAAATAATTTAAATGAGGTCTGAAATCCGCTGAGTAACAGTGGTGCCAGAATGTGGGATCCAAAAGTTTATAGATTTTCCCAAAAAATTGCTAGAAATAGCTAAATATTTCTACGGCTTCAAATTGAAAAAAAGGGGTTTTGAGACTAAAATCCAACAATAACTTAAGAAATTACGGTAATTGTTTAGTTTATGTCATGTCACATGCATAATTTCGGTACAGCATAAACCATGATAATTTTTCAAAATTTGCGGTCAATCGAAGAAAATTAGATTTCAAGGTGCCAAGACTAAAAAAGGACAAAATCCGGCAATGAATTCACAATCTCCTTTTTTTTGGAGTCCGAGCTGATCCCGAATCTAAGTACAAAGAAAGCTGAAGGGCCAAAATTTGCTGATCTCAGTACTGAACATTATGTACCGCAATTTAGTGAATTAGTCTATTTCAACAATATTTGTGTATTTTTGGCTCATTATAATTAAATAAATATATATTACCGACAAGTCGATTTCATCGAAATAATATAAAGACTGAAGACACGTTGAATGTTTTCATTGGACTATCACTACTGTGGGGCTGTCAGGGGGGCTCAGTACTGAAATTAGCGCTGATTTGAAAAAGTTGGTACAAAAACCATGGCTTCCCTTACTAGTTCTTCGGGTAGTGCAACTACTGAAATTACTTATGAACTAAACACAAATCTGGCTGACGGCTATAGCCATTGCCTCACACACTAATAATTGAAATACTTTATATCTTAAAATTCATCATTGTAAAATTCACTTTGTAATAAAAAACCTACCTACCTACCTACCTAACTAAAGCAATTTCTAATGATTATGCCTAAAATTATATAATTATCACTCCGAAATTCTGGACTCCGAAGATTAATTTACTCTGGGGAAGTTCTATAGCCAAGGCTTCAAACCAATTTAATAGGCATTATTTCGCACTTCGTTTTAAAAATATAAAAATATCTGGAAATAGCTAAACATAACTTTAAAATTGCTAGATTTATAGCTAAAAGCATTTCCGAAAATTTATAAGCATTTCCATTTTCAAAAATGCTAGATCTGGCAACTAAATAGCTAAAATGGCAACACTGTATATATGCTATGCTGGGCTTACACCGCGTCACACTGTGACACTATTGTCTGTGACAATTTGTGACAAAGGTTGTCACAGGTCAAGATTGCTTACATTGACGTCACATAAATTGTGTGTCACTGCTCTGTGACAAGACAAATAAGTATTTTTGGTGTGAACGATTTTTTGTCATTGCCACAGAGCGTCACAATGCTAAAACGTGAACATTGAACGAGTTCGTGACCAGTGAGCCAGTTCCACGTATACAACAACAATAATTAAATAAAAAAGAACAACAATGGATTAGGATTGATATCTGTAAATAAGCAGTCGCCAAATTCTATGTTGAATCGACAGCACCTCGCAAAATTTGTCATTTTGTTGATCTGTGTCATTTTTATTTTATAAATTATTCCTTGGCCGGAGCAGGCCAAGTCGCATCTAATAGACATCAAGTTCAATAGCAAATGGTAAAGTGGCCTCCACCTAACATAGGAGCTGATCGAAAGTTGCTGCATCCTTGCGCACATCATTTGTAAATTTGTACAGATTCTTCACTCAACTTCAATTTCAATTCTTCACTCAACTTGGCATAGATTCCTTCTTTCCTTTAAGTCAAATTAATTTTGTCGTCGCAGCAAGAGTACTGATCTTCATCTTCGTCCAGCAACCACAACCTAACAACAGCAAACGCCGCTAGGTCTGGCTCCTCCCAGGAATTCATTTGATGAAACTAAAAACTTTGATTAAATTTAAATAAGATTTAAATTTCTGCATAGTTTGACTATCTTTGGTTGCTATTACTAAATCGTCTACATACAGTAATAGATATATATTCTGTAATATATCTCCTTTATCTAGAAGATAGATACAGCGATCTACTGCAGTATCTTGGAAACCAATACTTTTAATAGCTGACTCAAACGTTTCGTACCAGCATCTAGCTGCCTGTTTAAGGCCATAAATCGCTTTATTTAATCTGCATACTTTATCACTATAATGTGATAAACCTTGAGGAATCATCATATATATTTCCTCTTTCAATATACCATTTAAAATGCAGTTTTTACATCCATGTGATGTATTTTCAAAGCGAACTGGTTTGAAAGAGATAATATGAATCTAAAACTTGAGATTCTCGCTACTGGTGCAAACGTTTCATCATAATCTATTAAGTATTCCTGTGTAAAGCCTCTTGCAACTAATCTTGCTTTATGTTTAATTGGGTTGCCACGTTCATCATGTTTGATTGTGAAAACCCATTTACAATCTACAATATTCTTGTCTTTTGGTCTCTGCACAAGAGTCCAAGTTTCATTAACATGATGAGATTCTAATTCATCTCTTATGGCTTCCTCCCAATAAACTCTATCATTCCTATTCTTTATTTCATCATATGAATCGGGAATATCATTATTAAGGGTATGTGCATTCATTATATAACTATTCAAGAATCTATAAGATCTTTGTGGTCTACCTTTTAATCTCTCACTTTGTCTCACTTCAAGCAATTTGTCATTATTTATCATGGCTGGACCACTGTCCACAGTTGTTGCATCACTAGGCTGTTTATCTGATATCAAAATATCAGATTTCTCTTCCGTACTCTCATTCCGGAAATTATCTAATTGATCGTCATTTTCATTTGAGCAAATCTGCTCCATATTATCCGTACTATCATTCGGGATACGATCAATTTCATTTGAGCAATTCTGCTCCAAATTATCCGTACTCTCATTCGGGATACTATCATGTACATAAACATTATCTTTAACAACAGTCCTTGAATCCACCACTTTGGTTTCATCTACAATAACATCTCTAGCCATGATAAACTTCTGAGAATCTATATCCCATAATCTAAACCCATTTGGCTCATATCCTAGTAGGATACACTTTATTGACTTTTCGTCAAACTTTCTCTTCCACAGTTTATTGTGAACATAAACTGTGGAGCCAAATACCTTTAAATACTTTAAAATGGGTTTTCTTTGATGCCATAACTCAAATGGAGTTTTCTTGTCGTGTAAGGCTTTACTTGGACTTCTATTTATTAGGTATGTTGCTGTTAAAACAGCTTCTCCCCAAAAACGCTTGTCCAATTTAGCATCGTTATTGTTCTTATCATACTTTCCGATACACCATTTAATTGAGGAGTATGTGGAACCGTTAAATGATAAGAAATACATTTTTCGACACAATATTCACGCATCTCATTTGACAAATATTCTCGGCCGTTATCTACGAGTATATATAAATTTACAACTTTTAAGTTGAAATGCGCCTCGCTCTTCGCTATGAAATCTTTAAAAACATTAAACACATCAGATTTGTGTTTTAACAGATAGCTTACACAATAATGAGTAAACTGATCTATAAATATAACATAATAGTTCTTGCTATCAACAGTTGCAGGTGTTATCGGACCACAAACATCAGAATGAATTATAAATAAAGGTCTTTTTACATAATTTTTATCTTTAAATTTTTCAAATGGTAATCTGGCTTGTTTCCCATTGATACAGGATTCACATAATACATTATCTATCTGCTCATCTTTCAAAAGCTCTATATCTTTAAACATATTATTACGTATGACTTCTACAATTTTGCCTTTGCTCATATGCCCTAACCTCTCATGCCACAATCGAAACTCTTCTTCTTTTGCTTTTCTTTGTGTTGCAAAAGCATTCGGGTATACCTTGAAATTTATAATGGATATACCATATTTACATATACCGTCACTGATAAACTTGCCAGCTTTTGAGATCTTGACACCTCCTGGATGAAATTCGGTTGTCATTCCAGCCTTCTGCATTTTGTTTACTGAGAGAAGATTCTGGGGTATCTCCTTGCAGAAGAGTACATCTTTGAGAGTGATTTTATCTCCCAGGCTGTTGCGGAGCAGTACATTTCCCTTGGCCGTGGCATATATGTACTCATCCCGTTTTGCGATGGATATCTCAATCGGTGATTCCAATATAGTATGATCCGCAAACAGATTCGAGTCATTAATCAAGTGGTCAGATGCCCCTGAATCTAATATGAAGGATACTCCACCTCCTCGCTCAATACTTTCTACTCGCTTTAGCATAAAAGCAAAACCACTACTAGCCTGTGCTGTTGCTACCTGTGCTTGTTTCATTATTTTGAGTAATTTTCTTGAAAGCAAAACAGTCTTTTTTAAAGTGACCTTTCTTGCCACAGTGATGGCACTTCATCTGAGCCTTGAAATTCCTTTTATACGGCTTAGACTTCGATTTATTAACTTCTCTCTTCTTATTCTCTCTTTTGTTAACTGATACAGCTTGCAAAACTTTTGCGCTAGTGTCTCTACTTGCACTGTTTAACTTGATTTCATGATCTAGCAAGCGATTCTCAACAAAAGCTAAAGTTATATTGTCTTGAGACAATGTCTCAATGGCAGTGATTACGCCATCATAAGAAGGAGATAAAGTTAATAAGAGGTGAGCCACTTTATCTACTTCGGTTACAGTAGCACCTGATGCTATTAGGTCGGACATGAGTTGATCAAACATAGTGAAGTGAGTTAATAATGAAGTATCGCTCTTTAATTTAAGAGAAAATAGTCGCTTTCGAGCTGAAAGCTGAGACGCCAAACTCTTCCGCTCATAAATTGAGTCTAAGTTGGCAAAAATACTTTTAGGCGTTGTGTCTGTACCCGCAAATCCCAGAAATGAATCAGTTAAAAATTCAATGATTAGACTCTTTGCACATTTCTGATCCTTTTTCCACTTTTCTGTAATTGGATCTGGCGCCACCGTATCAACAACATACAACAGGTCTCGCTCATCTAACAAATCTCTGACTCTAAATTTCCAAATCGAATATTTTTCTCCATTGAAAGGAGAAATGTTTTTAATTTTATTTTCCTTTTGCATCTTTGAATTGTTCATATCATTCAGCTTCAATGAATTCAATTTTTCTGAAAATTATATGTGTTTTTATTTATATATAAAATAAATGTTATACGTATGTACATAGAAATTGTCGCACCTGTTATTAGTGCTGGGTAAGAATCGATACTCTAAAAGTGTTTATCGCATAGAATTAAATACTATTGCATCAGAATAAATAATTTCGCATTTATCGTAAGACAAATTTATCGCATCGACCAAAACGAAGTTATAACTCGCTGGAGGGAGTCATTGTTAAAAGTACGACTTTTGAATTTTCGCGGGCTACGTTACTCGAATTCAATTTTTTGTGGCGTAAGTTGCGTCTCTCACTTTGCCGACAAGCTCGGCCATTTTGAATGTTCATTAATGTGACAGCTGCTTCGCTTGCACGTGTTTGGATCATCTTCGATTTTTACCTCAATTGCGCCAAAAACAGCATCGCAGAACATCTAAGAGATATTAAACTCTGTCCCGACGCCAAATTTGCTCAGAGGGTCTAACTGGTGACGAACGTGGGTTTATGGTTTGACGTGGAACCAAAGCTCATCTTCAATGGAAGCTGCCGCGCCAAGCCGAAAAAGCGCCCAAGTTCGGTCGGGAAGTTTTGCTGACAGTTTTCTCGATGGGGGCGTGGTGCCTAGTTCTCCACGGGAAGAACGGTCAATAAGGAATATTACCTGCAGTTGCGCATTTCGCGAGCAATCCCCAGAAACGCCCGGTTTGTGGAAGAACAAAATTGGCTTTGCCCACGATAACGCCCCTCTCCATCGTTGCTGGCGCGCTTTTGGCCAAAAGCTTTGGTTCCACGTCATAACCATAAACCCACGATTCGTCACCAGTTATGACCCTCTGAAGCAAATTTGGGTCGTCGCGGACAGAGTTTAATATCTCATTAGCAATGTTCATGCGATGCTGTTTTTGGTCGCAATTGAGGTAAATATCGAAGACGATCCAAAAAACGTGCAAGCGAAGCAGCTGTCAACAATTAAGTGAACATTCAAAATGGCCGAGCTTGTCGGCATAAGTGAGAGACATGTGTAGCAACATAACGCCACAAAAAAATCGAAATTCGAATATACGTAACCCGCGAAAATTCAAAAGTCGCGATACTTTTTGAACACACCTCGTATATGTGTGCTCATGCACGCTCATGCATGTACAGAAACCGTTGTTTTTATGGCGACACAAGTCTACGTACATATGTATGTATGATTTGTATTTCACAAATGAGAAATGAATTCCACCAAATGATATTTAATTTTCTTTGTACTCACTACTTCCAATGCGTTTTAAACAATTACTTTTCACTCAGTATAATCGGCTGCAAAAAGGAAAACACCTTTTATTTTTTTTTTTGTTCTGTTCATAAACTCTTCGTTTTCTACATTAAACAATTATAAACCAAACCAAAACCTTGCGCTAACTGGGCCACATAACCTGTTAGTTATTGCTGAAAAATAGATTTATCACATGATTGCATGGAAGAAGGCAGTTTGATTTGGTTTTTATAACTGTTCAATAATGAAATTTATATTTTCTGTTTTCAATGCTGCGTCTTGCCACTTTAAGTATTCACAAACGAATAAAAACGAGTGAACGAGAGAGAGTCAAACGAGAACGATCAAATGCAAACCGAGAGAACATAAGTAGAAGACAATTTTACAGTTACTGCTCTCTTTCTCTCTATTCCTTTTGATGCTTGTCTCTTTTGCAGCTTACACATACTTAGCGCAAGCGAGGGTAGATATACAAGTATGTGTATCCAACAATTTCGATATCGATATTTTTACCCTAAAATATTTATATCGAAGCAGCACTTCACAGGTACAGAGTATGTTATAGTCGGGCCTGACGGACTTTCTTTCTTGTTTAATATTGTGTTTAGCCAAATTGTGGGGGGCGGGAGGGGGCGCTAATGTTTTTGTCTGCTTTTTCGAGGTTTTATATATATTAAAGTTTAGCTTAGTAGTATTTGTAATAGACATTGGATGAGTGGTTATGCTTGTCGCCTTTCATTTTTCTTTTGCAGGTTCAAGTCCCGTTAGGTCCTTATTGTTTCTTCACTTTATTTTTTTTCTTTTTATTGTTCAGTTCTTTTTATTTTATTTTTTTGTCCTTTTTTTTGTTTAATTGGTTTTTTTAAATTGTTTTTTGTTTTATTTTTCTTTTCTTTTCTATGGGTACTATCTGTTGTCCCCTTGGGGTCAAACAGGGGGCGTCGCATCGGGCTTGGCACCCGATAGGCGTCTATCCCCATCCGCCAATGAAAACTAACACAATGCCTCGGATACGGACCCCCCCTGACGTCGACCCACGCAAACGTTTTAAGGACCACGATTTGAGGATATGCACCTGGAATGTACGCACCCTCAATAGAGAGCGCGCGGATTCCAAGCTGGTGGATGTCCTCGAGGAACATTCAGCGGACATTACCGCACTTCAGGAAATAAGATGGACTGGACAGGGGTGTAGGAAGATAACATCCGAAACCAACGCCCCATGGGAGATGTACTACAGTGGACGTGATTCGAAACACGAGTTTGGTTGCGGCTTTGCAGTTAATAAAAGACTGTGCCGTTCTGTCATCAGCTTTACACCAGTTGACAAGCGACTTGCCGCACTCAGACTTAAGGCAAAATATTTTAATATTAGTCTTATCTGTGTACACGCCCCGACAGAAGGAAAGAACGATTCGGAAAAAGACGAATTCTATGAGAGCCTAGAAGACCTATATGAGCGCTGCCCCGATCACGACATCAAGATCGTGCTAGGCGACTTCAACGCACAAATCGGGAGAGAAGAAGCTCATCGCCCGACTATCGGCCGATTTATCCTACACGATGATTCCAACGGAAATGGAGAGAGGCTAATAGACTTCGCTTCGGGCCGGAACATGGTCATTAGTAGCACCAGATTTTCAAAACGCAACGACCACAAGGCGACCTGGACTTCCCCTGGTCAATCAATACGAAACCAGATTGACCACTTTGTGATAGACGGACGGCACTCTTCGAGTGTTCTAGACGTACGTGTGCTCCGAGGAGCCAATATTGACTCGGATCACTACCTTGTTGCAGCCAAAGTACGCACACGGCTCAGTGTGGCACATGCCGCACAGTCTAATACACGCCGAAAGCTGAACGTTGAGAAGCTGCAATCACAACGGACATCCGAAGCCTACTCAGCAAAACTCACCCAGCTGCTCAGGGAAACCCCACCTGGCCCTCCTGGTGTTGACGAACAGTGGAAGCATATTTTACACTCTATGAGTACAGCTGCCAAGGAGATTCTCGGATTCGCCGAAAACTCCCGAAAACAGTCATGGTACGACGATGAGTGCCGCCGCGCTACTGCAGAGAAAGACGCTGCCTACAGGAGAACTCTGCAGTCGGGAGCAACGCGGGCTGTTAATGAGAGATACCGGGAGAAAAGGAGAGAGGAGAAGCGCCTTTTCAGAAGGAAGAAAAATGAGCAGGAAAAGAGCATGAGGGAGGAAATCGAAGTGCTGTTCGGAAGGAGTGAGACTCGAAAATTCTACCAAAAGATTAGGCAACTAACCGAAGGTTTTAAGCCCAGAGTCACACTATTGAAGGACGAGCACGGAAATCTGGTCAGAAATCCGGAAGTGGCACTAGACAAATGGAGAAACTACTTCTCTATCCTGCTGGGAGGTGATGACGAACACAATGCCGCCTCTGGGGAAGTAGCGACACCACCAATCGTTAATATAGAGATAGATCCGCCGGACCATAATGAAGTCTTGTTAGCCATAAAAAGGCCTGCTGAATTGTTCAAGGCTGGCGGTTAGGAGCTGGTAAGGTGCATGAACCAACTCCTATGCAAAGTATGGTCTGAAGAAGCATGCCCGAAGATTGGAACCTAAGTGTACTCTGTCCAATATTTAAAAAAAGGAGACCCTGCGGTTTGCGCCAATTACCGCGGGATCAGTCTCCTTCTCATCGCATATAAAGTTCTATCATGCATCCTATGTGAACGTTTAAAGCCGAGAATAAGTGAACTGATTGAACCTTATCAATGTGGCTTTAGACCTGGCAAATCCACCACGGACCAGATATTCACATTGCGACAAATCCTGGAGAAGACCCAAGAGAGATGTATCGACACCCACCACCTTTTTGTTGACTACAAAGCCGCCTTTGACACGCCGATAAGGTCAAAGTTCTTTGAAGCCCTGTCTACCTTTGGTATTCCAGCAAAGTACGTTCGAATTTGCATGATGACGTTGAGAAGCACACAAAGCTCCGTCAAAATAGGTAAAGACCGCTCCGAGCCTTTCGATACCAAAAGAGGTTTTAGGCAGGGTGATACCTTAACGTGCGACTTCTTTAATCTGCTGATGGAGTACATACTGCGCCAGTGCCCAAATGCTAACAGAACGGGCACCATCTTTACCAGAGATAACATGCTACTTGAATCTGCCGATGATATTGACATCATCGGCAAAAGCGAGATTACCAGAGATAACATGCTACTTGAATATGCCGATGATATTGACATCATCGGCAAAAGCGAATCTGTGGTGAAAAAGGCGTTCTCAGAGATAGAGAAGCAGTCACAACTTATGGGCTTAGCGGTAAACGAGGATAAGACGAAGTACCTACAATTAACGCGCAGTGAGTCTACGCATGGACAATCTGTTGCAATGGGAGACTACAACTTCCAGGTTGTTAAGGAATTTGTCTACCTCGGAACGACGATAACCAGCGACAACAACACCAGTCTGGAAATCCGAAGAAGAATTACTCTTGCAAACCGATGTTATTACGGGCTCAATAGGGAGTTCAAGAGCAGAGACCTCTCTCGGAAAACGAAAATTGCGCTATATAAGGCGCTTATCATCCCAGTCCTGCTATACGGCGCAAAAGCATGGACAATGACAAAAGAGGATGAGGCGGCAATTGGCGTGTTCGAGAGAAAAGTTCTTCGGAGGATTTATGGACCCCTAAAGCGGCGAATTTCGCATCCGAATGAATCGCGAACTGTATGAACTCTATGGGGACACTGACCTAGTCAAGCGCATAAAACAACAGCGTTTGCGCTGGATAGGACATGTTACCGGTATGGATGATAACGCTCCAGCAAAGCGTGTGTACAATCGGCATGCGATAGAGTTGGGAGGCACCTCCCGCCTGGTCGACCAAAGCGGAGATGGCGTGACCAGGTGCAGGGAGACATTGCGAACCTGGGAGTGTCCTTCTGGTGGAATGTCGCTCGGGACAGAGGCGAGTGGCGGGCATTAGTGGCAACGGCCGAGACCGTAAAACGGCTGTGATGGCCAAAGAAGAACAAGAAGAAGAAGACTATCTGTTGTTTAAGGCCCTCTTCTGGTCTAGACGACTGAATTTTTAATTTTTTTTTTCTAAAATTGTGAAAAAATCGGGAAAAGATTTTGTCGTTCTTTTTTGTATTTGGTTGCATACTTACTTAAAAACAATACAAAATAATAAAAAAGTGTGAGTGCGAGGACAGTTCAAAAAGTTCTTGGCCTCCAAAATAAAGTAAAGAAAATGGCTTGTCTAGTTGACACAGCCCCAAGGCTTGTCACGTTGACACAGCCCCAAAGAGCCAAAGCCGAGCTTCTCTCAACCTTTTGGCTTGTGCGCTTCTAATTTTCGCACAAGAGAAAGGTACCTACAGTTTAACGCCGAATCCGAACGGCAACTTGAGAAGCTTTTCATGGCTATTTACTACAAAGCAGGCGCCAACAGCAGAGAAGTGTGACCGGATGTAAAGTTTATTAAAAAAAAAAAACTTTTCATTAGATCTTCCGAGGCGGGATTGAAAAAAAAGGTGTGTGCTGGTTCACAGCTTTCCGGGAGTCACACCATTAATTTAAGTAAACTGGTAAGTATGAAAGCCTTTAGTGCCCAAAGCAGAATTGTGAAAATAAAAACTAAATTTGTAAAAATGAGGGCCATTTGAAAATGAGAAATCGATTTTTGACTATTTTTTTTGCTTTACAGTATATGTAGTAATTATTTTATGTTATTTTATGGAACACTACAAACATTAATGAAATTGCGGCGGCAGTCAGGCGGCGACCTTCCGAACTATTGAGTAGGTAAAAATACCTAAGTACTTCCAAACTCTGTCTTTACATATAACTTATATTCATTTCTCTTACACTGATCGTTTCTTAGATCATTTTTTTGCACCCAAAATATAATTTCACCTACAAATTTTTTCAGCGTAATGGGTCTAATTTGCCCTTCTTATCATTCGGTGGAAATAATCAACTTGGATCTAAATAGCTCTACTTTTTGCATTCCACCGGAACCCGAACTATTTCTAGAAAATTTAGACACCAACATCAGACTTTCAGTTTCAGAGCACCAGACAGTGCATAGATATAGATGACAAAGTTATAGTTGAATATAGCGATGATGGCGGTGATGAGAGTAAAGATACTACATTATTTTGTGTGCAATGGATCTGAATAGCTCTACTTCTTGCATTCCACCGGAACCCGAACCATTTCTAGAAAATTTAGACACCAACATCAGACTTTCAGTGTCGTAACACCAGACAGTGCATAGATATAGATGACAAAGTTATAGTTGAATATAGCGATGATGGCGATGATGGTGATGCGAGTACGTCATTTTGTGTGCAATGGGCATTGCTATCAGAGGGCTTTGTCGTGCAGTTCCATAGCATATTGCTCGGATGGTTCGGATCAAATAAATTGGGAGTACAATTCGTGTAATAGCAATGAGTTTACCCGCGAAAAGTGGATATTGTATACAATTGAGTTGGGTTAATGATGGTGTGGTGGATTGTGGACCCGATGATGATTCCGATATGTATATGGCTAATAGTTTAGTATTTGGTTGTAGAAATGGCAACTTTCGTCAGTTTGCGGATGAATGCAATGACACTGATAGTGGTTGGTAAGTTTTAATGACACAAAAGTTTACTAGGTCATCAGGTACTCCATAGGTACTCCATCATCCCCATCCTAATTCACTTTTCCAAACCTTCTTTCTATTTTTTAATCGTTGAGTAACCCGTTCCAAATAGTTAATTAGCCACATGTGCAAACTAAGATGCTTTTCAGTTCCGCAAATCTCTCATCCTTCGTTAAATAATCGTTTATTTTATGTAAACTACTCTACATACATATTCAAATATATTAATATTATGTGCATTTAAGGTTTAGTTTCTTCTTAAGAATATTTGCAATGAAACATAACGGTAGCTCTCTTAATTACCATAATTTATACAAATATGAACGCTATATATAGAATATACTACGTTTCGTCAGAGCATTCAGATGACATTTGACTACTTCTGTTTGTATTCGGAAAATCGTTGCTGTAGTTATTTTCAAACGAGTCAGAACCATTTTCATCTAATGAATCATATGACTGCTCCATTGTACTATCGGTAATTAATTTTCGTACTAATTCGTCCACTGTTGATGTTGAGCCTTTTAAGTTGGCTTGAGTCCCATTGTCCATATTCAGAATGTTTAACGGTTCATTGGAATGAACAACCATACCCATTCCTCTATTATTACAAAAATCCAGAACCCACGAAACGACGAAAAAGCAGGCAGCGTTCATAGGAAATGCTCTGATTAGAGTAGAGTTCAGTCCTCGAAAGAAAAATCGGTAGCCCTCCTTGTCATATCCTTTTATTGCGCAGTCGACAAATCCATGGTACTTAGCATTTGTTCCTAGAGCATCTGCTTGCATGTGCGTCTTCACGACATCTACGGGATAGCAGGCCAGCCACGATGCCATTCCAGCGCAACCTCCTGCCATGAGTGAATATGGAATACTGGGCGTTTCTCTCTGCCGCATTAAAAATTCATAAGACACAAAATAGCTGGCGAAACCTTGTTAAAATAAATAAATACAATTTTATTAGCGAAAAAATTTATTATTTATAATTGTCTCTCTTTTTCTTTTGTCATGATGGTCACTTCTTGTAGCTGCCATACAAATTTTTTTTTTTATACCCTTGCAGAGGTACCAAAATCTTGTGTTTTTATACTCTTGAAAATTTAATTTTACCCAGGAGTTTGGAACGCATAGAAGGAATCATCTCCAACCACATAAAGTATATATATTCTTGATCAGCATGAAGACATGAGTTGATTTAGCCCTGTCTGTTCGTCCGTCCGTCCGTCTGTCCGTCTGTCTGTTTTTATGCTATCTCCTCCGTCAGTTTTAAAGCTATCCTCACCAAACTTTGCACGAAGTGTTTTGGTACATATACAGGGTGGGTCAAAAGAAGTCATCCGATGTTGTTTGGCATTCATTTTTTTTTTTTGTCTAAATAAAAAACGTATATTCTGTTTTTTGATTATATTTATTTGAACCTTTAGAATTTTATTGGTCATTTCGAGAAGATGATATCGGCCAAATGGGCGCTGTTACAATTGATTGCCATACGGGCTCGTTTTGTGCCATTTTTCATCACTTCGGCAAGAACTTCGGGCTGCAGATCTTGCAGGCCAGTGCAAATCGCCAAAACGAGAGATGAGGCCACCCGGGAACGCCGCCTTCAGAATGTCGGTGGTGGCTCGCGTAGTGTGTGCCGTTGATCCGTCCTGTTGGAACCACATGTCCTCCAGTCCTAATTCGTCCAATTGCGGCAGAAAAAACCCTGTTAACATGACCCTATAACGCGCACCGTCCACTGTTGTCGTTTGACCAGCGGCGTTCTCGAAAAAAAATGGCCCGATGACTCCTCCAGCGTGAACAACGCACCATGCAGTCACTTTGAGCGGGTGTAATGGCTCCTCGTGCATCACTCGTGGATTTTCGGTGCCCCAAAAGCGATAGTTTTGCTTGTTCACGTACCCGCTGAGGTGGAAATGAGCCTCATCGCTCATAATGATTTTGGTCGAAAAATCGATTATTCACGATTATTCCGCGTTCTTGGGGAGTATATCGATCCATGGCTTGTTCACTTATATTCTAAATCTGTCTAGTCCACAAATGTCAAAACAGATCTGACTTTGGCGGCTATTTGTAAAAATAAGAGCATCTTCCAATAGGGTGACTTCTTTTGACCCACCCTGTAGCTGCCATAGGAACGATCCGTCGAAAAACTAGTTTTAGTGAGAAAAACTTTTTTGTTTTTAATTCAAACGCATCCAAACTTCGTATTTCTTAGTTTACCATGCATTTACATGATTCCACCAAAGGGTCTGGCCCGATAAGGGAAGGGGTGCGGCCCAATGACGGGAATTTTGAAATTTCCTTTTTAATTGAATAGGTTACTTTAAATAAAACTGATCTGTCTAATTTTTAAATTTTTTTTGTGCAATGTCCTTAAGATATCGCTAAAAATCGGTTTTTGACAAGGTTTTTTTTAAATGCCAATATCTCGGGCCCCAGAGTAGCTAGCGACATGAAATAAAATCCCACCGACAGAGAATTGAACAAGGTTATAGAAAATGAAAAACTTAATTACTTGCACTGAAAACTTTTTTGTGTATAATTAATTGAAAAATATAATGAGTCTTTTTTGGTAGTTCCCGTTATAGCGCCACCTTAAAACTTTTACAGTATCTTCTTTGAACCTCGACGCTTATTACCTGAAAGTTTCAAAAAAATCGATGATACGCTTCCTCAAGAAAAATTAAAAAATATATTTCTACTCAGACTTAAAACAATGATAACATTCATAACCAATCTAGATGGCTATTCAACATGTCCTTCTTTCTAAATTGCTTAATAATATTTAGTTCATTTCGGAATTCCAAAGCGTCGAGACGACTTGTGCTGAATTAAAATAATTAAATATAAGCTTTTGCATCACAATTTGGACAACAAATACCTAACCAAAGTTGGCGATCTATGCAGAATCGCTGGGTATCTCAACAACATGTTTGCAAAGAGGTTGAACTCAGACAAGGAACTAGGAAGCAGAATACTTTCTCATTTTAAAAATCGTATGAACGCTCCGAACACTCTGTCAGAAGAAGTTGAGAAAGAGCGTTATGGCAGAAGAAGAAGTCTTTTAAGTCCATTAAATACGTCATCGCTTGTAGAATTTCCTAGACTCACAGAAGACGAGCTTAAAATATTATTCTCTGGATCTTACCAACTGTCGTTAGCCGTCTCATATCTAGCCGAAATCCTGAATGAGGACGGAACGATTGAAGTTTCATTCCTTAAAATGAATCCCTCAATAACAAAATTCGAGGTTCGATCGAGGCATATAAACAGCAAGTGGTATAGTGTTTATGTCGACTTCATTTCCAACCGCAATAGCATAGATGGCATAAAACGCTATTGCTGTAGTTGTCCCAACGGAAAGAGGCCTGTTGGCTGTTGCTCACACTCTGCAAGTGTGATATATTACTTGACTCATGCAAGATATCTATCACGCATTATCCGTCCAGCAGCAATTTTATCAAAAATATTTGAGTCCAACGGAGCAAATGTTGTCATAAATGAAAATAGTGAAGATGATGAGTAAGTAAAATAAGTGCGAACTTTTTTTTTAAATTTTTCTTGAGGAAGCGTATCATCGATTTTTTTGAAACTTTCAGGTAATAAGCGTCGAGGTTCAAAGAAGATACTGTAAAAGTTTTAAGGTGGCGCTATAACGGGAACTACCAAAAAAGACTCATTATATTTTTCAATTAATTATACACAAAAAAGTTTTCAGTGCAAGTAATTAAGTTTTTCATTTTCTATAACCTTGTTCAATTCTCTGTCGGTGGGATTTTATTTCATGTCGCTAGCTACTCTGGGGCCCGAGATATTGGCATTTAAAAAAAACCTTGTCAAAAACCGATTTTTAGCGATATCTTAAGGACGTTGCACAAAAAAAATTTAAAAATTAGACAGATCAGTTTTATTTAAAGTAACCTATTCAATTAAAAAGGAAATTTCAAAATTCCCGTCATTGGGCCGCACCCCTTCCCTTATCGGGCCAGACCCTTTGGTCAAAATCGTACGTCTATATATTATAGCTATCACAGAAAAGTAAAGTCTGAAAAGTAGTCTTAAACTTTTTAGTTTTCAATACAAATGTCCTCAACATTGGCATGTATTTGTTTTAAATGTTCCCACACGATTCTACAAAGTTTGGTCAAAATCGGATGACTACTTTTCGGATACTAATATTCTAATAAAGCTGACATAGGAACGATCGGTCGAAAAACTAGTTCTTGTGAAAAAAACTTTTTTGTTTTTAATGGAAACATCATCCCTTACGTTGGAAACATCATCCCTTACGTTTCTATACTTTTACAGGATTCTACAAAGTTTGGTCAAAATCGGATGACTATAGCATATAACTACCAAAGGAACGATCGGTCGAAAAAGAAGATCTTGTGAGAAAAACTTTTTTGTTTTTAATGGAATTCTACAAAGTTTGGTCAAAATCGAATGATTATAGCTTATAGCTGCCATAGGATCGATCAGTCAAAAAAGAAGTTCTAGTGAGAAAAACTTTTTTGTCTTTACTGGGATCGCCTCCAAATTTCGTAATTAACAGTTTTTTATGCTTTTCCATGATTGGACTAAGTTTGGTCGAAATCGGACGTCTATAGAGTATAGCTCTCACAAAAAAGTAAGGTCCGAAAAGTAGTCTTATTTAAGACAAAAAAATTTTGTATGTATATATGAGCAACTACTACACAGCAAAGTGATAGCCAACAATATTTTAGGACAAATTTTTATTTAACGATTCATATTGGATCGTTGTGGGTGTGATGACCCCGCCCCGCCAAAAATGCCACCTTTTAAATTAATTAAACCTGCAAATATATTGGCTGAGAAATTCCAACAACGAAATCCTATACAAAACCTAACAGCTATGGCTAGCTTATTAGATCCAATTGGATTCTTGCAGCTAACTGGGACGCTCTCGTTTTCCCCCTTCCCTTTCCTACATACACAATATTGAGAGAGAGAGAAATTAGAGATGGTCGCGGGACAAATATATCGCCCGATACCCATCTGACTACTAAGACGAGGATTGTTTAAATTGCAAATAATATAAAAATAGTCTAGTTCTTTAATTCTAACATAATATCAAGCAATCACAATGATGTTAAGTCATTCTGGTCACTCCGGAGTCCCGCGTAGTTTTCGATGTACGCCCATCTCTAGCTCTGGCAAATGCAACGGTTTTTGTTTGTCTACGGCGCGTGCCAATCCTCTCTCTCTCCCTCTTTCTTCTAATAAGTTTGTGCAAAGGTATGTAACAGCCAGAAGGAAGCATCTCCGACCCCATAAAGTATGTATATTCTTGATCAGCATCAACAGCCGAGTCGATATAGCCATGTCCGTCTGTCTGTCCGTATGAACGCACAGATCTCAGAGATGATAAGAGATAGAGGTTTGACATGTATGGAACATATGCTTCTTATACTTGCAGGCAGATCAAGTTTATTTTTAATTTTTGCCACGCCCCCTCCCGCCCCCGCAAATTGGAAAAAACGTCATATCTCCCACAGTTTTATAGATAGAAGATTCGTACCTTTTGGACATATTTAGTAAATGGGATTCTTTATCGAACCGTACAGATCGGATGAACGGTAGTCAAGTTATAAGGAAATCAAACAATTATGGGCAGCACCGGTCGCAACGGTGATGGGCACTTCACAGGTACTGAGTAAGTTATAGTCGGGCTTGACCGACTTTCTTGTTTTTTAGTGTTTCAATCACACAAGACATAAAGCTTATAAATTATGTCATTGGTAACAAAATTAAGTAAGAGTTCACAAAAGTTGTATTTAAACTTCGGTAAAGACGAAGTTAGACTTGCTTTCTCGTTTTAATGCATAATTCTCTTTGCATAATCAGCTGCCTTTCTAGTAGGGATGTCGGAAATAATATCGTTTGTATGAAAATAGCAATATTTTGATGTATTTTGATTTTCATGTAAGAATATCGATATTTTCATACAAACTATATTATTTCCAACATCCCTACTTTCAATTGCCATAGTTGTGAATTTAACAAGTTGAGTTGTTACCTGGAATGTCTCTAAGGACTGTAGCGGTTAGTCCTTTAAATGCGCCTCTTATGCCTTCTGTTTTTATAATGAATCTAAGGCAATCGATGGGTCCCTTGAATTTGACAGTGGTATCAATTTGTGTTGAGAGCTGAAGTCTGGTTTTTGCTAGCTCCATGGGAGCGCACACAAAGCATTGCGCCATGCCAGCAATCGAGCCGGCCCAAAAGTGTGAGATCAGTGCATTAGGCTCATCTGACAATCGCTGAACGTTTCCGTAAACCCCAAATACGATTGCATTTACTATTCCGATTCCCATCATGGGACTGCTAATTCCTCGATATAATCCTTGAATATTTTCCTTCATTAATATAGTTTTGAAGCAGTGAAATGTTCCTTTATATTTGGGATTTCTGGGGTCATCAGTTTGCAAGTGAACTTTAACGGTATCCAGGGGATGACCCACAAGAACACCAGCGGCACCTATAAAAATAAAGTGGCTTTAATATATTTCAATTTGCAAACCTTCGATGGATGCCGACGGGAATAGATTACCTCCAAGAAGGCCTGCAATGAAGTCAACCACCATTTTCGGTGACCAAAAGTCAGAGGTAGGTCTCAATTGAATTCCGTCGTCTTCTGGTTGCGTTCTTAGACCAGTTTTCTGTAATGATGGTTAAGCAATCGATTAAAATAAAAAATATTAACAAACCTCAATAAAGAAATTGTAGTAAACAATAACAGGTAAGTTCCACTGTATATTTCAATAACTGTAAATGTATAGTCAAGTCCGTTCAAAGAGCACGAATAAAGTCAACGAGTTCCGTTGGGATAGTAGATTAAAAATGTTGACCCTTTTCATACCTTTGCAAAGGGTATTATAGTTTTTCCCAGAACGCATATAAATAATCATTTCCAACTACATATATATTCCTGATCAGGGCGACGAGCTGAGCCGATTGAGCTTTGTCCGTCCGTCTGTCTGTTTGTTCGCAAACTAGTCTCTCCACCTGAAGGTGGCACTACCTAACGACCTGATGCATCACTGAGCGTCAGTCGCGTCTTTAACGACAGGTTATGCATCACAGCCCTAGTCTAGTACGCGAACTATAGTGTGCTCCCATCACCACACTAACGACTGGTAATGCAGGGTCGTACCGATCGGTACGTTTTCCGAACATTCCCATACAAAAATCGTTAGACAAATACTTGGCTGGTGGTTGATCTGGAGGCGAGTGCTCACTACGGAGAGTTAGCAAATTCGTTAATGCCGCCCAGTACAGCTGAACTGCAAGGCCCTTAGTCGCTTTTTCCTTAGTTCAGTATTTTGCATGAAAATATATATTCAGGGGGTTAACCCCCAATTGATTTTTTCGTTTTTTTCATGAGTTGCCTCCACTTGAAATCAAAAAAGTTTTGGTTTTTGCACCGATTGAAAAGTTCTAACGAATTTTAAGAAGAAAAAACTTGTCCAAATGTTGTGTTTTCAGACAAAAATGTGATAGGGTAAGTGCTTTTATTGCTAAGGCCTCAAATTTCGTGCTCCAGCGGGCTTATGGGCCTCACATTGATACATAAACAGATCACTATTGTTCAACGAAATCAATGCATGTAATCTTTAGCTGGTTTCGTTGTGTTAGCGGAAGTTGGCAAAAACGTTTTTAAGACTATTCAAAGTCAAGATGGGCATCGAAAAGCACCGTCGGTAATCCTGGGGTTAATAATACACGCTTTCAAACAGATTAAGCTAAATTTGGTCGAAATCAGTATATCAAAACGAGCACTTGCAAGAGTATTAGAAATCCGGCACACCCGAAGTTAGCTTAATTCATTCGACAACAAACACAACAAAAACCAAAATTTGTACTGTTTTGGTTTGGTTTGAATTCACTTGCTTGATGACGCGCAGTGTATACATATATTTCGAGTTTTTGAAATCACTTCCAAATTATCCGAATTCAAACAAGTAGCAGAGGAAGACCCCCTTAGGCACATTAAGGCATTGTTAAATTCTAAGGAAATTCTAACCATCTTAAAAAGTTTGAGCACTTCAAAATAATATTGTACATTTTTAATTAAAATAGGACAAGGTTTTTATATACTTTGCACTTAATTTTCGATAGTTCAGCCAGATTATAGTTGGACTGCCGATTTGTACTAAATAATATTTGAGGAAGCTATCATCGATCGCCAAATGACTGCGAGGTTATAAAAGTAATTTTTTTTGTTAGATTAGTTAATTATTTAATTTTTAAGAATCCTAAACGTGTGGAAAGTCTATTAATGTTTAATATTTAAAGAAACGCACTTGTCGCGACACTTTTTCAATGATGAAGTTCATGAATGTACTGATTAGGCGATGATAATGGGATTGTCATTACTCTGTCGAAAAAACGATTTGAACATTTTGTAGATGTATTCATATGTAAACGTATTATAATCTATGTGAATTTACATATACATTAAAGTGGGGCGGCTGATAAGTAGAATTAGAGAAATATTTATTTCTAAGCATGATTATCTTTTGGGATTCCAAAGGCCTTAACAAGCGCATTCACACTTAGAAGCAGTTGCTTGACTTAAAGGAGCAAAAGTTGTAAAATGTTGATTAACTGAGCAATAAGTTTTTTTAAAACTTAAAAAATGTTTTTCTACTTAAACTGCTGCTTTGTAAATCTCACAAGTCAGTGTCAAAGCAAGATCAAAAAAACAACAGTTGAAAAAAAGGAAAGCAGATCAGTAGTCAATGCTTTGCAAGTTTTTCATTTCATTGACTGAGTGTCGACGAATGTTCGACAACGCTATCAACGGTTTTGGAGTGCAAAAACAAAGGTTTAAAACTTATTTTATAAGAGTAGATACACAAAAATCAAAGTGCAAATTGTGTAATTAAATTATAAAGACCAGTTGCAGCTCGACAAAGGCGCATTTAAAGCATAGAGATGCTTTAATGTTAATTTTTTGCATATTTATTTCGTAATGCACATAAAATGTTCTAAAATTGAACTTAAAAAAATGGAGGAAGTTAACTTCGGCTCGGCCGAAGTTTTGTAAACCCTTGCAGCTTCCATTGAAAACAAAAAAGTTTTTCCAAGAATACTTTTTTGGACATTACTTTTCTATGGGATAACTATAAACTATAAAAAACTATACTATAAAGATGTCTGCTTTCGACCAAACTTGGTGAAATCATGGAAAAGCATAATACACTGTTAATTGCGAAATTTGGAGGCGATTCCATTTAAAACAAAAAGTTTTTCTCACTAGAACTTCTTTTCATTCATACTGCAGCTATATGCTATAGTCATCTGATTTTGATAAAACTTTGAAGAAATGTATCCAAAGTATATTCAAAAAGTGTATGCCAATAAAAAGGACGTTTTCATTAAAAACAAAAGAGTTTTCCTCGCTCGAACTAGCTTTTCGACCGATCGTTCCTATGGGAGCTATATGCTATAGTCATCCGATTTCGACCAAACTTTGTAGAATTGTGTAAAAGTATATAAATTAAGTGTATGCCATTGGCACGTTTTCATTAAAAACAAAAAGGTTTTCTCACTAGAACTAGTTTTTCGACCGATCGTTCCTATGGCAGCTATATGCTATAGTCATCCGATCCGGCCGGTTCCGACAAATGTGCAGCGTATTTGTACCAAAAGACTTCGTGCAAAGTTTGGTGAGGATAGCTTTAAAACTGACGGAGGAGATAGCATAAAAACAGACAGACGGACAGACAGAAGGACGGACAGACGGACAGGGCTAAATCAACTCAGCTCGTCGTGCTGATCAAGAATATATATACTTTATGTGGTCGGAGATGCTTCCTTCTATGCGTTACAAACATCCGGACAATTTTATAATACCCTCTGCAAGGGTATAAAAAAATGTGCATGTATTTACGTATGTTTGTATGTCTATTCAAAAAAGCATAACCAGGATCGGACATGTTCAGTCTCTGGAAGCGCTAATAAAAATCAAGCAGATATTTGTATTTTAATTTTCCGCTAAACATTAAGTTCTGGATGGATGAGACAGACGCATTGTCAGTGCTTTTTGACGTGGCATTGACATATCTTATTACACCAGGAAGCTCAGCGCCATCGGAGCGCTTGGCTTTGGCTATAAAAAGGGTGGTTTCTGACAACAGAAGAATGACCGATGAGCATATAACTCAACGCGTCTTCTAAGAATCTTTGTCTAACGATTATAGGTAAAAACAGAATTTTTTCGTGTCGTGGATTTAGGGCTATAGGTTTTTTTTGGTGATGTTATATACCACATTTCAGCTCTAAAGCTCTATATTGAAAAATGATTTTTAAAACTAATCAGTCAAGAACAAAAAATATAGCTACGACTATGATGATTCAATGAGCTAAATCACATTCAAAATCAATGTATTAAACATAATCGGGGGTGTCCTGGAAATCTCTAGAGATTTAGGCTTCGGTTGGTTTGCAAATCGCTAGTAAAATCCGTCGGTGTCCCAGAACTTCGAGAGATTTCGTTCAGTTCGAAAGTCTAGTCCGAAAGTCGAGTTCGAAAGGTGTGTGTATAGGATTATGGTCCTACTACAAAAACAGAGCTGATATATTGCGTGGGTTCGTGAATTCGCTATTGATTGCTTAATTTATTGGCTGGTTTGTGTATTGGTTGGTTTGCCAAAATCTCCCAACAAAATACGAGAGGTTTGAAACCAACCGAAAGAGATTTCTAGGACACCGAGAATTGGTTTTGGGTTGGAATTTGGTTGGAAGAGATTTCTGGGACACCGCCGATTAAGATCTCGCTTATTAGAACCACTTAATTCTTTAGAAATTTATTTCTCATACAAAACTTTTCACTCATAGCTGTATGACCATGATTGTGATAACACCAAACCGCTGTAAGAAACCACGGATGACCAATGGAGATTGTTAAAACTTGAACATGTGATTTCGAACACGGATCTCAAATACCATTTAAGAACATATTAAAAAAAAACAAAAAAAAAAAAAAAAACAAAAAAAAAAAAAATTTGTTTTTATTGTTTAACCCACCAAAAAAAAAAACAAAAAAAAAAAAAAAAAAAAAAAACAAACCAAAAAAAAAAAAAAAATTTAACCAAACCCAACCCCCCCCCCCCCCCAAACCACTTCCTCAAAAAAATCCCAAAAAAAAACAAATTCCCCGGAGGTTTGGGGAACCCGGGGGTTTTCACCCCGCGGTAACAAAACCCACCCAAACTTAATAATCCAGGACAACCCCGATATTACATTTAAAAACAACATATACGGCAATACAGCTATGAACAAAATCTGTTATGAATTATTTGCGAGCGACGCAGCCCTGTTTTTGTAGTTGGACCATAATCCTATACACACACCTTCTAACTAGACTTTTTAATAAGAAAATGAAATCTCCAAGTTCTGGGACACCGACGGATTTTTCGAGCGTTTTGCGAACCAACCGAAGCCAAAATCTCTAGAGATTTCCAGGACACCCCCGATAAACATAAATAGTGATGTAATAATGTAAAGTAAAAAAGCCTAAGGGACAAGTATCAGAATGCACTTGACACCACACTTGAAAAGACCCATATAGTGGGTTCCGAAAAAAAAAAAAAAAAAAAAAAATTGTTATGTTTATGTAATATCAAAAACAAAAAAAAAAAATTTTTTTTTTTTGTGTCACCCCGGAAAAAAAAAAAAAAAAAAAAGGTTTATATCCAAAGGCCACAAACCTAAAAAATTTAGAAAAAAAAAATCTTAAGTGCGGTCAGTGGACCGGCTCCAAAGTTTGTCGAACCTAAAAACAACTATTTAACCTCTATTTTTGGTGTATTTAAGCAAAAGGTCATACTGTTTTGTAAGCTGGTTTAATAAGGGTTTTATAATTACAAAATGAATTCAATGGTAAAAAATGCTACACTTTTTTTAGCGACGATGCTAGGCTTCCTTCTTGCGCTGAACCAAAAGCTTGGCATATTCGGCGGCAGCCTCCATGGACCGCTGGCGCTTTTTCTTGAGGGCAACGCGTCGTCACTTGCGGTGCAGGATCAGGGGAGTGATCTAATTTTGGGGGCCTTTTTCTTATCCTTGGCTGGCAGGGGCCGACGAACCAGAAACCGGCACTCACTAGACTCCTTGCTCAGGCTATGCAGGCACGCTTGGGGCCCACTGTTTCCCTGTCCTTCTTCAGTGCCATTGTGCACAAATAAAAAAAATTTTAAATCAATCTGAAAGAATTAAAAATCGACAGAGCAGTCGCCTACTTGGAAAAACATTGAAAGCACTGACTGTCGAGCGTCGAACATTCGTCGACACTCAGTCAATCAAATGAAAAACTTGCAAAGCATTGACTGCTGATCTGCTTTACAACTGTTTTTTTTTTGTTTTGCTTTGACACTGACTTGTGAGATTTACAAAGCAGCAGTTTAAGTAGCAGTCAATCAAATGAAAACTTGACTAAGTTTTTAAACACTGCTTAGAAGTCGGTCTTTCAATTACTCTGTACCTCTAGGACTCCAGGGACGACGACCAGACGTTAGTATTTTGCAGATCCGGGTTCGAAACTGGTCTGCAACCAACACAGCAAATTTTGAGTCCATAGCTTAGGTAGTTTTTGAAATGTGGCTTAGAACCGGCTCCGAATCCGGTCTTGAATCAGCAACACGTATAGCTCAGTATTACCAGCCAACCCAGCGAATTTCAAGTTATGGCTTAAATAGTTTCTGTTAAAAGGCTCTTATCCATTTTTGAACCGGTTGAGGGAGGAACCGGAAAATATTCAATGGGGTGCGGAATAATTAATAAATAAAATAAATAAATATTTGGCATTACAGCCCAAAGGGCCAAGCATACAAGTTACAATTCCTCACAATCTCTTGGCTGGAGTGCTTCTAATCTACGCACTAGCCAAAAGGGACAGTTTGACACTGATCCGGCCGGACTCGAAATAAGAGACAATATTTTCAACTTTTTATACCCTGTTCTTATTAAAAATGGAAAAAGGGGGATCGTGAAGATGTGCAAATGCAAATGGAGAAGGAAACATTTCCGACCCTATAAAGTATATATTCTTGATCAGCATCAACAGCCGCGTCGATATAGCCATGTCCGTCCTTCTGTACGAACGCGTCGATCTCAGAAACTACTAGGGATAGAGCCATAAATTTTTTTCATGAAGGTAGGTGTGTACCTTACCCATATCAAGTTTGTCTTCGATTTGGAAAATTTACTCCCCTTTCCCCTATAACTGCAAAAACTGTCTGTCTATCTATATGAACGCGTCGATCTCAGAGACTATAAGAGATAGAGCCACAAAATATTGTATATATGTAGGTGAGTACCAGAAATACCAAAAATTATACCTCTCCACTATTTATCAGCAAATAACTGTCAAAGACAAATATTTTAAGTTGGAGCCTCGTGACTTAATTCTGGGAAGCTCGTTCTGGGAAGCGCATTAATGTATGAAACAATTTTGCTCTATGGAGCAGTGGTACAGCATCTTCAGCTGCCAAAACACATAAAAATGAAGGAACAGGGTATTTTGGAGTCGGGGCACTCGACTTCAGCTCCCTCTCTTGCTTTTCACTGCATTTTCCTCTAAAACTTCTAGAAAGATAGACGTTTTTATTTTTATACTCTGTAACAAAAGTTAATAGAGTATAATAAGTTTGTGCAAAGGTATGTAACAGCCAGAAGGAAGCATCTCCGACCCAATAAAGTTTATATATTCTTGATCAGCATCAACAGCCGAGTCGATATAGCCATGTCCGTCTGTCTGTCCATATGAACGCACAGATCTCAGAGATGGTAAGAGATAGATGTTTGACATGTATGGGACTTATGCTTCTTATACTTGCAGGCAGATCAAGTTTATTTTTAATTTGCGACACGCCCCCTCAATTTGCGAATTACGTTACATCTCCCACAGTTTTATAGATAGAAGGTTTGAACCTTCTACAAGGTGGGCCAAAAGAAGTCATCCGATGTTGATTGGCTTTCATTTTTTTTTTTTCTAAATAAAAAACGTATATTCTGTTTTTTGATTATATTTATTTGAACCTTTAGAATTTTATTGGTCATTTCGAGAAGATGATATCGGCCAAATGGGCGCCGTTACAATTGATTGCCATACGGGCTCGTTTTATGGCATTTTTCATCACTTCGGCAAGAACTTCGGGCTGCAGATTCTCGCACTTGTTTCGAATGCTGTCCTTGAGGGCTTCCAAGGTCGCGGGCTTGGTTACTTAAACACGGGATTTCAAAAAACCCCACAAAAAAAGTCTGGAACTGTTAAATCGGGCGATCTTGCAGGCCAGTGCAAATCGCCAAAACGAGAGATGAGGCGACCCGGGAACGCCGCCTTCAGAATGTTGGTGGTGGCTCGCGCAGTGTGTGCCGTTGCTCCGGCCTGTTGGAACCACATGTCCTCCAGTCCTAATTCGTCCAATTGCGGCAGAAAAAACCCGGTTAACATGACCCTATAACGCGCACCGTCCACTGTTGTCGTTTGACCAGCGGCGTTCTCGAAAAAAATGGCCCAATGACTCCTCCAGAGTGAACAGCGCACCATGCAGTCACTTTGAGCGGGTGTAATGGCTCCTCGTGCATCACTCATTGGAGATTTTCGGTGCCCCAAAAGCGATAGTTTTGCTTGTTCACGTACCCGCTGAGGTGGAAATGAGCCTCATCGCTCATTATGATTTTGGTCGAAAAATCGTCCATTTCGTCCTCGAGATTGAGGATGGCTTGGGCGTAGGTTACACGCGTTTGGCGGTCGACAGGCAGCAGCTGATGCACGGACTGGACTTTGTACAGGAACATGCGCAGGTCTTTGACCAAAATTCGCCTTAGGGACGACCGGCTGATGGCTAATTGCGAGGCACGGCGTCTAGTCGATGTTTCCGGTGACAGCTCGACATCCTCGGCAACAGCGGCGATATTCTCGGCTGAACGGGCGCTCCGGGGCCGGCCACTCTTGGCAACGTCTCGTGTGGTCCCATACTCTTCAAGGTTGGTGGCCAAACGGCGCAGAGTTTGCGCAGTCCGTGTAGGGCGGCCGGGGAATCTGCGACGGAATTCGCGCTGCGCCAGCACCACAGACGAATTGTTACAGTGGTTCACTTGTATTCTACATCTGTCTAGTCCACAAATGTCAAAACAGATCTGACTTTGGCGGCTATTTGTAAAAATAAGAGCATCTTCCAATTGGGTGACTTCTTTTGGCCCACCTTGTATATAAAATAAAAATAAAAACATATTTAAAGCTTGGCTTAGAGCCGTCAGCTTTCCTGCTGTTGAACATTCAACTTGCGATACAAATATAATTAAATAAAACTATTTTATATCAACTATAGTATATAAAAAATCCTCCTTTAATATCATCCTCCTATATTATTTAGCACCCTCAATATAATCAGCCAGCTTTGCCTAACCCATGGCTCCATCTAAAAACGCCACGAACTCCTCTACCTCCTGCACTCCCTTCTTAAAACATCGACATCGAAACTTCTATAAACCGTACTGACCGTAATGAGTTCTATTAAAAAAATCAAACTTTAATGATTATTTTTGATTTTGATTATTCTATTAATGAAAAAACAATGATTAAGCTCAACCAATAAATCGAACCAATAAAACTAATGGGTCTAAGAAATGTCTAAGCTTGCAAAATTAAATTAAATTGCGGCTTATCAAAAATTAATTTAAGCTTGCAAAATTAAATTAAAATGCGGCTTATCAAAAATTAATTTAATTTTGCAAGCATAGACATTTCTTAGACCCATTAGTTTTATTGGTTCGATTTCATTGCTTAAATTGCGATTATTAAATTAAACTGTAAATTTCAAGCTGGAAATGGATTATATTGGTTCGATTTGGTTCATCAAACTAGCTACAAATCTTTATGCACTAGGCGTAATCGGGGCTTGAGTAATATTTTAGAGCACGAAGTCTTTTGGTAAAAAAACGCTGCGCATTTGTCGGAACCGGCCGGATCGGATGACTATAGCATATAGCTGCCATAGGAACGATCGGTCGAAAAACTAGTTCTAGTGAGAAAAACTATTTTGTATTTTGTTAATGAAAACGTCCATATCATTGGCATACACTAATTTTATATACTTTTACACAATTCTACAAAGTTTGGTCGAAATCGGATGACTATAACACATAGCTCCCATAAGAACGATCGGTTGAAAAACTAGTTCTAGTGAGAAAAACTTTTTTGTTTTTAATGAAAACGTCTTTTTTATTAGCAAATACTTATTTTATATACTGTTACACATTTCTACAAAGTTTTATCAAAATCGGATGACTATAGCATATAGCTGCAGTATGAATGATCGGTCGAAAAAGAAGTTCTAGTGAGAAAAACTTTTTGTTTTAAATGGGATCGCCTCCAAATTTCGAAATTAACAGTGTATTATGCTTTTCCATAATTTCGAAGTTTGGTCGAAATCAGACATATATATAGTATAGATCCCATAGAAAAGTAAGGTCCAAAAAGTAGTCATAGTTAGAAAAACTTTTTTGTTTTCAATGGAATTTGCAAAGGTATACAAAACTTCGGCCGAGCCGTTCGACAGAGGGAGTCAAGCTGAATACAAGTCAATTTTCAGAATTCCTCTACCACGCCAAGTTTTAGAGAAATCAATGGTTAAAGTTGTTAAAAAGACCTAAGATGGAACGCTTTAAAAAAAATTTTTAAAAGCCATCTTGAACCGAATGATATGCTTGAAAATTTAGATGCATTCATCAATTTGTAGAATTGTTTGAACTTTCAAAATATGGGAAATTTCTCAAATGGTTTTTTTCATATTTTTATCAAAATAATGGTATTTTAAGAACCAGAACCAAGCTTTGGTTTTGGTATTTCGTGATCGTTATTCAAATTTTTTTTTTTATTTTTGATTTTTATTTTTTATTGTTATTATCTAAATTTTCTGTCACCTACATTGGCAACTTTCTTTAGATTGAAGTGTACATATTCATTTGAACTTACTTTGTGTAAGTGTGGCAAGTCTTTTGTTACCTAAAAACAAATTTGTTTTGAATTGGTAAATTGGACTGCAGGAACTCGTTCAACACACTTTTTTGCTAGTTTCTTCCACACCTTACGTGCTGGGGGAAACGGACAGTTTACTATTGACATTTTTGAATCAAACACAAGTTGGTCTTTTGCGAAGAAGGTGGAAGATCTACATAGCCGACTTAATATTAGAAACAAAACAGCATATTTAAATGCATGAAAAGATTCTCTGAGACTGAAACATTTCCCTGTAGTTCAGCTGCACCGGTGCGCCATTAATGAATTTCCTAACTCTTCGTAGTGAGCACTCGCCACCAGACCAACCACCAGCCAAGTATTTGCCTAACGAATTTTGTATGGGAACGTCCGGAAAACGTACCGATCGGTACGACCCTGCATTACCAGCCGTTAGTATGGTGATGGGTACACACAATAGTTCAAGTACTAGACTAGATCTGTGATACCTGTGGTGCATCAGGTCCTTAGGGCAGGTACTGGCTGAACTACAGGGTTAGCTTTTGTTGCTCAGAATTAGGCTTATTAAATTTGAACTCAACCATAAGGAGTTTTAGTTTTAAAATAATCCCTAAACTCAGCATAATCTGTATGAATTGTGTCACACTAGAACTCATTTTGTTACTTTTAATCATCCCTTCGCTAAATTGGACATCCTCAGAAATAGCTTGAGCAATCGTATTTCTGTTACTTGAATATATACAGCATACATATATGTATAAGTAAAAGTCATATTAACATCGTGGGGAAGCTGAGAAGTATCCGTCCAATTAAATAAATTCGGAGTTATTTATCAACTTAGAATTCTTTTGCAGCAGTGGATAATGTGTATCAACGTTCGCGATAAATAAACAAAATAAACGATTAACAAGGCAATAATTGGGTATTTTTTGAAGGGGAAGTTACAGTTACAGAAAAGGCGTGCCAACTATAAATAATTTTTTAATTTTGTTGATTTTTTCTAAATTTTTTCTCAACGTAAAAAATTTAAAATTATCAAAGCAGTGCGGTGAGTTAGGCGCCAACATCGGCAACATCCGTTTCGTTGCAAAAGTCTGGTCTCAGCTCTCAAGATATTTCAAGATATAGCTGAAAATCCGTTTTGCAGTATTTTTATATTTTGCACCAGAGGTACACAGAGTATATTAAGTTTGTGCAAAAATGACAGTCTGTCCGTCCGCCTGTCTGTCTGTCCGTCTGCCCGTATGAACAAACCGATCTCAGAGGCTTGACTTGTATGGAACATATGCTTCTTATACTTGCAGGCAGATCAAGTTTATTTTCAATTTTGGCCACGCCCCCTCCCGCACCGCAATATCGAAAAAACGTCATATCTCCCACAGTTTTATAGATGCGGTCGACCTTCTGGATATATAGTATTCGGGATTTAGTATTCGGGATTCTTTATCGAATAAACGATATTCGAGTTATAAAGAAAACAAACAATTATGGGCACAATTGAAGAGCGAAGGGCGATGGGCAGCACTTCACAGGTACAGAGTATGTTATAGTCTGGCTTGACCGACTATCTTTCTTGTTTGTTATATAAAATTTTCGAGCAAAAATTCCATACTGACCGCGAAAATCAAAAGTTAATCTACCATTTTTTCCATTTTGGATTTCACAAGTTAACTTTTTAACCATAGAAGAATACCAAAAGTACCCAATGTATTTTCGGGCGCTGCAAACAAATAAACTGTCCGTTTTCCCCCAGCACGTCATGTTTAGAAGAAACTAGCATAAACGCTTGTTGAACGAGGTCCTGCAGGCCACAATAATTAACCAATTCAAACCGAATTTGCTTCTAATAAATAATAAAAGAATAACGATCCAGAAATACTAAAAACAAAGCTTGGATCTGGTTCTGAGGATATCATTATTTTGATTTAAATATGAAAAATACGAATTATTCTTGAAAATTTTACATATTTTGCAAGTTCAAAAAATTCGACAAATTTATCTGCCATTCGAAAAAATTCCGAAATTAACTTGCTAATATACCTACACATTTCCTACACCTACACATTTTGGACCAAAACCTATAGAAATTTCGTAAAATTAGAAAATTTCTAAGTAACGAAAAAAATGATTTTACTTTTGATTTGTTAAGAAATTCAACGCAATGTTAATTTCACTACTTTTATTTGAAATGAAAAATAATCATTACAATACGATTCTCTCGATTACTAATTGATTACGTTTAAATAATCAAAAAAGAATCGGGATTATTTCAGATTACCAAAAAAAAAATCAAAAATAATCTTTAAGTTTATTTTAGATTATACCTGATTATCTCCAATTATTTTTAACATTTTCAACTGGGAAAACTCCAGAGACCCACTGGGGAGTGGTGATGAAATACTTTTTTTTTATTCTAATTATAATATAATATATTTTTAATTATAAATATAATAATATTATATTTTTAATTATATAATTATTATAATAATTTATATTTTTTTAATTATTATATAATATATTTTTTATTAATTTTAATTATTTAATTTATATTATTTTTAATTATTTGAAATTCATAATAATATTCAGTTTTAACCACTTTTTACCTATTTCAATTGTAGATCCCGCCGCAGAATTAAGATTATGATATTGTATTGTTGATATATTTCTACTGTAGCTATTTGTTTTTATATTATTTTTAATTATGAAATCCCTTTCTCCAAGGTAGAATTTCCCAATTCGGGATATTTCCTATTCTCTGCCCTTCTTTTAGTAGGAAATTTTTGATTTTAATTTCCTTCTGTTTAATCCCACAGAGGGCGCTATATGCATTTGCACCGTGCACTGCTTGCTCAATTAATTTCAAAGCAGTTTTTGTTGCAGAGCTTCAAACTGTTCCACAACGGTTGGGCGCAGTGCACTGCTTGCTCAATTAATTTCACAGCAGCCAGGCTGCATGGAGCACTGCCTAGCAGTAGTGGCTCTCAAACTTTAGTCAATTTCAAACCAAGCTAATCGGAATATTCAAACCTTTGCTTGGAATAACAGCTTTAAATTATCTACAATATTCCAAATAAGTAAGGCAACATTTTTATGCTCGTTTGATCTTCTAAAGTAATTTTCAATTTCAATATCAACTGCGCTTTGCCCTAACCAAGGTTTTGTCCCTAAATTCTTGGCATTTTTATCCTCTGTACACAGAGTATAATACTATCGAAAAAATTCCATTATGAATAATAGGGCGGGTCAAATATTTAATCGACCAATCGTATAGTAGAAACTTAATCTATGGTAAATTCTAAGAAAGTTTCCCCAAGGAACTATAGGTCTAAAATCAATTCCTAGGTCCCGCCTGGCAAGGTCAAAATGATATTCATTAAACAGTTCAACAAATATGGTGCCTGTCACCAATTGGTGGCTGGCGCTCGAATAATATTGGTACCGATCGACAGAGGCTTTTAATGTGAATACACATCTATTTTTAAAGTTTCTCTTGCCCGTCAGGTTTTTGAAAAATCAATGGTCAAAGTTTTAAAAATTGCTTAAAATGGCACTTTTAAAAATTTATTTAAAATCCATCTTGAATGTAACAATCGAACGCAATATTTGTTGAACTGTATAAGGTATTTAATTTTGTCCTCGCTAGGCGGGAGCTAGGAATTGATTTTAGACCTATGGTTTGTTTGGAAAACATTCTTCGAATATACCGTAGATAACGTTTCTGCTATACGCTTTGTTAATTTTTTCTCATCCATACGAATTGACTCGCCCTAATGAATAAATCAACCAATAATAACCAACAACCAAAACAAATATTTTTATTTCCAATATTTTCAAGGAATTGTAAATAAAGAAATTTAACACTTTCGTGGGGAACTCTTAGGAACTTAAAAAATTAAATAATATTATCATTGGTAATTCACAGCAAACTTAGTAAATTAATTAAGTAATTCATTGCAGAATAATACAATAAAATCATAGAATCAAATATTAATGTTTTGTTCAAAAATAATAGCCGGTTTACATTTTCCGTCTTCAAAAGCGATCATTAGTTTGAAATAATTTCAGCCGCCTTTCTGAACACTCGATCGGATTCGGTCGACGTCCCGGGAAAATGCAGATATCGAGCTGCCACGGTTTAGTTTTTAAAAATTTTAATAGTGGATCGGTGGAAGAGTCGTTGAATTCTTACGAAACATTTGGTGGTGCTGGCAGTTGTTAGGGAGTAGGAACTCGTAGGAATGCCAGTTCATTTTTAATTAAATGAACTGCGTTAGGAGCGACACTTTCTGACCGTAATCCGTCCTTCCTAAATCTTGGGTCCAAAATGGTCGCTATTTTGGTCATAGTTTGGTTCTCATTGTGGGAAGGTCTGGTACTTATTCTTTCAAGAAGCCCATGGTAGACCAATTGAGCTTCTTGGGTGCTCAGATTCTTTGCTGCTTGAAGTATTTTAGCATGTATACCGCTTATAATCAATCGTATTCTGCGAAGCTTTTAGTTTTGAAGAAGCTGCTCTTAAAATATTGAACAATTATCTCGCATTTTACATGTGCTTCCTGAATGCAGTCTAGTTTTAAAACTTCATGCACTTACAACGTTTCTACAAATGCGCAATTTTCTGCTCCGATAGTATCGATAGTGCGTCTCAACAATTAATAGTTGGCTAAATTCACAACTATCGATAGTATCGATAGTGCTATCGATAGTTTTCACAACATTAGTGCAAACGATTTTTCCAATCCTCGAAGCACTTCTGAAATGCGATTTTCGGTATGGCCATCAGCTCGTTCTTCGATTCTGACTTGATCTCTTCAATTGTGGCAAAACGCTTTCCTTTCATTGGTCTCTTCAGTTTTGGGAACAGGGAAAAGTCGCAGGGAGCCAAATCTGGTGAATACGGTGGTTGAGGCATGATTACGGAGATGTTTTTGGCCAAAAATAACGAACAAGCATTGAAGTGTGAGCTGGTGCATTATCGTGATGCCGAATCCACGATTTGTTTTTTCACTATTCCGATCATTTGAGCCGTATTGCTTCACGCAAACGTTGCATAACTTCCTTGTAGTATTCCTTTCTAACTGAACGACCTCTTGGCAGGAACTCATGATACACCACACCATTGTAATCAAAGAAAACAGTGAGCAAAACCTTCACATTTGAACGAACTTGGCGTGTTTTTTTTTCGGTCTTGGCTCATTTGGCCTCTTCCATTGGGATGATTGGGCCTTGGTTTTGATGTCATAACCATATACCCACGTTGCGTCACCAGCTATGACACGTTTGAGCAAACCCGGATCGCGTTGACGTCATTCAACAATTCCTGAGCGATACTTATGCGACGTTGCTTTTGCTCAAAATTTCGTCAAAAATTGAAGAGCACACAAAAAACTGACAAACCTTTTCAGTTGCCAAAAACAAACTACTAATTGAAATTGGCTGCTACTGCAAATAATGATAAACATATGTTTCGAAAATAACGAAAACAAATTATTGATAATCGAATGTACTGCAAAACACACCTCGAAAAATCAACGAATCACTTAATTGGGGGTCAAACCAGGTTCCCAAAAACGCGATCGCCAAATCGTAAAAGTTGGTGCTCCGACATTCGGAAATCGCAAAGTCTTGCCGTTTGTAAACCGGCGACATCTGAGTCCGTGAAATGAAAAGTAACTGGAAATTATAGGTTGCTGCACAAACAGACACCCCACGGAACTATTTTTAATCAGTGCTTTAACATTTTGAGATTATTCTTACGGACTTCCCCTTCTCAATTCGCAATCAGAGTATATTTTAAACAATTTTTTAATAGAGACACTCGAAATTGAACAAGGTGGAAAACTGCTCCCAAAAACAACAATTTGCGAGTTGGCCAAGTATATTGCGGAATGTGGAAACATTCGAAACAGCGCTTACTCTTCACATAAAACTTTAGTGATGTATAGTTTTGTGTTAATTGTGGTTTTAAATAAGTAAAGTAAATACCAAAATGAAGTACAAGCCAATTAACAGTAAAAATATGAGCGGCATGGCTACAAAATGTTGACTACGAGCGTCGGCAACTCTATCAGCTGTTTTCAGTATGTGTTTATTCTTGATAAGAGCCAAACATGTAAGTATTTCGTTATAATTCCAAATTGCCTGTCTTGTTTTATACTTTTTAATATTATTATACTATTCATTGTAGCATAAGAATGCGAATCAGAATGAAATCATGAGAGATAACCCTGACTTGATCCTATAAACATATTATTACAATGCTACTGACAGTAAAGACTGTTCGAATAAAAGGTATGGTCCGACTGGTAAATTATTATGTGTAGAAAATTGTCTCGCAACAAGCAGGAGGTGAAAAGTACAGGTGGTGGCCCTTACTCTGAAGTTGTGATTCAACCAATAGAGGAGGAGATTGCAAGGTTGTGTGGACTCTGTACAATGGTGGTACAGGTATAGGTGCTTCGGTCTTTGGTGCACCAACTTCCAACGATTCTCCACACGTCAAGGAGAAAACACTTGACACCAAAAAAATTTTGGTCGTTGCTGTTGCTGATAAGAGGCAATTGGACCCTACCGAGGATATTTTTCCCATATATGAAAATGACCAATTACACTTGGGTTCAGAGGGTTTTATTATAGAACCAAAGCCGAAGAAGCGTCGCACTATGGTTGCACCATAGAATTTGGATGACATTTGTGCCACACAGGCAGAGACCTTGAAATTAATTTCCGACAACCTACAAAACGATGAAGACCCAGCAGGAGCAACATTTCCGAAATATAGAGGGATATCGAACGAGATAAATTGGAGGTTTTGAGGTCCCTTGTAAAAGATGCTATCGTAAAAGATAAATAGGGTTATTTTCCAAAAGTCTTTGTAGTCTTAAGTTAAATGTTTTCATTCTTTATTTTTAAATGAAATGTTTTTTTTCCTTGTTTTTAACGATATGTGACAAGACTGCCGAATTAAACTGAAGTTCTGGCTAAACTGTAAATGACTGAAGTAACCAAATTGAAATAAGTACAATTTTAGTTTAAGTCTTTTGAAGAAGACATTTAAATAAGATAGTTCGATTACACTAAAACTAAAATAAAAATGATATTCTTTTTTATATTTGTATTAGCATTTATTCAACTAGATTGCGTGCTATTTCATCTCTGACTCCAACACAATTATGGCGGTCTTGGTACTCATCAATATCAATGTAGTCGATTTCCGGGGATTCATCAGGGATCCAATCATGATCAAATAATATAGCCTTAAGCCTACGGCAAATGTTGTGTAAAGCGCAGCACACGTTTATAATTCTGCCAGCAAACACTGGATCATAGTTTTAGGATTTTTGTAAGCACCAAAATCGACTTTTTAAAACTCCAATAGTGCATACACTCAGAAAAAAAGTCGCCGTATATTTAGGAAATTCGCCATTGTATTGGCGCCAAGAAAGATCGCCATTATTTTTAAGATTATTTTTTCTTTGAAACTATGGTGATTTTTTCTTGAAATTAAAAAAAAATTTCTTCAAAGTAGAAAATTTTTGCTTAATATTATGCGAAAATTTTACTTAAAATTAGGAATTCCATTTCTTAATATTAGCAAAATATTTCTAAAAACTAGAAATAAAATTTCTAAATCTTAGAAAAATATTTCTAAATTTAAGGAAGAATTACTAAAATTAAGAAATACCTTTTGATATTTTTCTAAAATTTAATATCTTTTTCTAAAATTTAGAATATATTTTTGCTGCTCTGCTGCTTGCTCCGCACCCACACAAACCAAGAAGCCCCCCACCTCCCCTCCTACTTTTTGCTGTGATAATTTTTTAAATACAATTTTTTATTTTTTTATTTTTTACTTACCCTTACTGGGATTCGAACTCAGGACTTCGGCACTCTAACCACGAACGACGGACATCTTAACGCTCACCGATACAATAGTGTCGCGCGAGACGGTGGCGAAATGACTGTAAAGAATGCAATCAAGACCGGTGGTAGAATGGCAAGACATTTGCCGAGCATCCGCCAGGTCGTGGGTTCGAATCCTATTCAAGGCATTGACATAAAATTATTATTTTTATTTTTTTTTTTTTTTTTCTTTTTGTTTTTTTAAAATTTTCTATATTTTTCCAATATTTTTTACAATACACTGAGGTCTCAATACATTTTTTCATCAAACGCGAAGCTCGTTACTGCAAGCATCTTTCCTAAAATTTAGGAAATTATTTTCTTGTTTTTAGGTAAAGACGAGTGCATCGTTTTTCTTATTTTTGGTAAAGACGAGTGCATCGCTTTTTTTGCCTACTTTTAGGTAAAGACGAGTGCATCGTTTTTTCTTATTTTAAGGAAATTTTTTCTCAATTTTAGGGCTTTTTATTTTAATGGTTAGTTTTTTTTTAATTCAGGTCAAAATTTCACCAATTTAGGAAAATTTTCTTAAATTAAGGGCAAAACCATTTTGTGGCTAGATTTTCTTAAGTCTAAGATAAAAATTTTCTGAGTGTAACTTTTTCAACAAACTCTCCATTGCTCTGTCACTGTCAATGCACCAAAATCAAATGAAATCGACGCCTGCAAAACGAACATGCAGCAGCAGCTTTGCTTCGGTTTCTTTGAGAACTACCGTTATGTTAGAGCAAAGAACGAAAATGATTTGCCGTCCGCGCCGAGAGATACACGCCCAACGGTGACGTTGAGGAGAGAAGAGAGCGATGAGCCGATTTTCTAGTTTTCAGAAAGGACTTTTCTCAAAAATAGAAATCTTTCTAATTAATATGGCGCCCATTTATTAAGAAAGAAGCTGCAAATTTTTTAGAAAGAGACTTTCTTAAAATTGGGCATTTAATAGGCAACAATATTTTTAAGAAAATCATTTCTACAAAATAGAAATAAATTTTCTAAAATATATAAAAAATTTTCTCATTTTAAAGGCGACTCAAACCAAGAAAAAAATTTTCCGCAATTTAGAAAAATTTTCTTTTTTTTTAAAAAAATTTCTTAATATGAAAATTTTTCTAATTTTAAGAAAAACAAAATTGTTAAAAATACAAGACAAAATTGTTTGTTTGTCCAATCGAAATGATTCCCAGAACCTAAAAACAATGAGATTTTTAAAACAAGTACAAATTTTAATGCACACATGAATCACCGCTCATCTGACAAATGTAATACCGACATATTTTTCCGTAAATTATGTCTGCGCCTTAAGTGAAGAATTTTACGGCGTCGTTTGTCCTCAAAGCAAGCAATTGCAAATAAAAAAGGCATTTTAATTTAGCTTAAAACTTTTGCATACAAACTAAACAAATCTGTAGTTCGCAAAATTAAGTGAAAACCGGAGCATGGCTGAATATCTACATTTGACGTAACAAACACACATCTAAATTCTGGAAAATTCCTATATGCCTGTAGCCGATCACCTACGTACAATTTGACAAGTTTTATGGCAGTATTTGCGAAATAATACAATCTGTCTAGCTTCGTGATTAAAATTTCGTGATTAACCGCGTCAAATGATTTGCTGAGGTCAAGTTGTGTTAAAAAATTGACATTTCCGTTGACCATTTGTCTTCTTATATCCACAGTTATGTTATTGCCGTGGTACAACCTATGCTAACTCTATATCCCGATTGTTTTTCACTACTACGTTTATGCTATGAAATTCATGATTTCTTCAATTTGCTAAATCAAATTTGTTCCTTTTTATGCTGTTTTTATGAATTCACAAAATGGCCAGTGCACATATGAGACAACAAACACCAGCGCAGCGTAAAGTTCGCTGCGCCTCGGCATTTTATTAATTGACGTCAAATTCTTAATCAACTTTCGTGAGTAATCGAATTCATGTATATGCACGAACTTTCGGACCCTTTTCATGAAATGATTTTGCAAAATGTGCGTAGCATAAACTTAGTAATTAAGTTGTCCGTTATAAATTTATATATTTGATTTGCTATTAACTGTTCAAGTTCTTTTAACATAAATGGTAAAATTGACTTTGGCCTAAATTGATTGTTTCCTTTTAGTAAAGAAACTATTTTGACTATTTTCCATCTTCCTGGGAATATTGTAATGTGAGATAGTATTTGTGGGAGGAGAATATTAAAAAATTTTGTATTTATGTCGCCCAATCCTACTGCATTAGACTTAATTTTACACTTAACAACAGATTCAAGGACATCACACTGACACTCACACATAAAGTATACTTGTATCTCACTTACTATTTGGCATAATTTAAAGATACAAGGAAATCTGAAGAAGAATTACTCTTGCAAACCGATGTTATAACGGGCTCAATAAGGAGTTCAAGAGCAGAGACCTCTCTCGGAAAACGAAAATTGCGCTATACAAGTCGCTTATCATCCCAGTCCTGCTATACGGCGCAGAAGCATGGACAATGACAAAAGAGGATGAGGCGGCAATTGGCGTGTTCGAGAGAAAAGTTCTTCGGAGGATTTATGGACCTCTAAACGTTGGCGGCGAATTTGACATCCGAATCGCGAACTGTATGAGCTCTATGGGGACTCTGACCTAGTCAAGCGCATAAAACAACAGCGTTTGCGCTGGATAGGACATGTTACCCGTATGGATGATAACGCTCCAGCAAAGCGTGTGTACAATCGGCATGCGATAGAGTTGGGAGGCACCTCCCCGCCTGGTCGACCAAAGCGGAGATGGCGTGACCAGGTGCAGGGAGACATTGCGAACCTGGGAGTGTCCTTCTGGTGGAATGTCGCTCGGGACAGAGGCGAGTGGCGGGCATTAGTGGCAGCGGCCGAGACCGTAAAACGGTTGTGATGGCCAAAGAAGAAGTAGAAGAAGAAAGATGCAAGGTAGCTTCAAGTACTTCAGATTGCACAAAATTTAAATTGAGATTATTAACGTCGGCAGCAGCCCACAAAAAGGTGACAGATCGGCAAAAAAAAGGGGGAAAAAAGTGACGACATTTTAAATATATTTTATTTTAGTTTTTTTTTCAAATTTAGCATATTTATAGATAATTTATATTCTATATAGAAATTGATCTGAATATACTAAAGTAATTATATTAATTTTATGGCTGCGTCAATAATAACTATCTTTGCCCTCAAAGTCTTCTGTATTGGTAAAATACGAATTATTAGGGCCAATCACACTCATCTACATGCAAAAATGTGTGGCTCTATCTCTTAAGTCTCTGAGATCGAAGCGTTCATACGGACGGATGGGCAGACGGTCGGACGGATATGACTAAATCAACTCGGCTGTTGATGCTGGTCAAGAATGTAGAGTCGGAATTTTGTTTCCTTCCCCCTGTAACATACTTTTTCACAGCTTACCCTTCACAAAGGGTATAAAAAGACTGGCAATTGTTCGGGATCGCAAAGTTTTCACAAATTTAAAAACTAGTGTTATATGAAATCAACTGTATTACCTTAGAGTTATTGATGAGATAAAGAATTGTTCCGGTATTCATCATGATGATATGCTTGCAATCGTAGGTCCAGTAAGTTTGTTTTTCAAGATTAAAGTGATTATGCAATTGCAGATGATAGGAGTTGTCACTTGAAAATGGTATTCCGCCTCCGATTGAGCTACAAAGAAATATGTTATTGGAAAATATGATTAAACAATTTATTTTTACAAAAATCTATACATATATATAAAAGTGAAAGTATGTTTGTATATACAAACAAACATACATACATATATATAAAAGTGAAAGTATGTTTGTGTTTGTATATTTGTATGTTTGTATGTTTGTCCCTTATGGGCGTCTAAACCGCTGAACCGATCTTCACGAATTTTTTACATGTCGATCAGGAAAGTGTCATAGGCTATTTCTCATGTCTGTTAAATGGTCCAACAACCGCGAAATTTGTAAAATTATACCGTTCATTGGATTGCAATGAAAATTTGTGAATGGTTGAACCCTAGCCCGGGAAGGTTTCTGATTTGAAAAAATGGGCGGGAAATAGTCCAAAAACCGCGAAAATTAAAAAACTATACCTTTCATCCGATTGCGAATGTTTCTAAGGTTCAAAGATTGCGAAATTTGCAAAATAAGCTAATGAGTATTTATGAAAGCGCTTAGTGCTTATATTACAATTTGAGCCTGTCCATATTTCCGGAATTATGTCGATTTTTATCTTGAACCCGTGGCCAGGTGGGTCAGCGGCTAGTGTGCGCGACCGCTGAGCAAGAGGTCGTGAGTTCGATCCCGCCTCGAAACATCAACGGAAGTTTTTTCTTTGAATAATCTTTACACCCGATCACTTCTCTCTGCTGTTGGCGCCAGCTTTGTAGTAAATATCCATGCAAAAGCTTCTCAAGCTGCCGTTCGGATTCAGCGTTAAACAGTAGTTCCCTTTCTCTTGTGCGAAAAATTAGAAGCGCACAAGCCAAGAGAGAGAAGCTCGGCTTTGGCCCTTTGGGGCTGTGTCAAGCAATGTTACATTTTACATATATCTTAAACCATTAACAATTCAGTTGTTGTCGCTATGTGAGCAACAGTAAACTTAGTATGAGGTGAAGCTCACAAAAGTCCCTCCTATCAGAATTTAAGGGTCACATCCCAGGTTTTTAAAAAAAGTTTGATTTTGTCGAAATGTTACAGGCAAAAAACTGGTCGATTCAAAGTTTGTGATGCTATAGTTTTGTACCGCAATGACGCACAGCTAAATGTTATATGTGAAAGCTGTTGCAAATTTTATGCTCTTTTATTGATATTATAAGACACCGGAAACAAGAAAAATAGGAAAAAAGTGAAAAATGCATTTTTGATCGTACATAACTTGAAAACTATTGCCTGCACAGAAAATTTGTGAGAACAAAAAAGAAAGGTAAAGTAATTTTTGTCTAAAAGCAATAGTTTTAGAGATATGGTTCAAATCGCGTTTTGCAATATAGCGGCCGTTCTCAATGCCACAAATTTGGACTTAACCCTTCCACATATCAAAAATCCGGCTGGTCTTTATTTCATGCATGAGTATGCCCTTTTCTGTCTAACTTGACTGGACTATATACCAGGAATGCAAACCGGTTCTGAACCGAACCGGTTTTGAACCGAACCGAACAGCAAACCGAACCGGCTTTCTTTCAGAAATGCTAAACCGAACCTAAAACCAAAAAGAAAAACGGTTCGGTTCGGTTCAGTTCTTTGATGCTTTTTAAAACGTGAATCGCTTTCTTCTAGCCAATGATACCTTCTTATTAACTTCGTTTTCCTAAGATAGTTTTAGTTCAACCCTCTACCAAAGGGACCACTGATAGACCGAATTGGTCCTTAGGAGAGATAAAGCCTTTAAGGATGACTTGACACAAATTTTGCAACATGTACTCCTGTAAGTCTACCGCAATTGCAAGCCGATCTCTTAATATACCTGTCACCAGTGTGCATTCTTTTCTTGAGGGTTGATAATCATTTAATCTTAGCCAGGAGAGTTTTTTCTCATACCATTAATAGGGCTGTAATATGCATAGTACGTATTCTCTTCTTGCCGACATTCTCCGTTTTCGAAGTGCATTCCTAGAACTTATAGACGAGTCCTACAAATCCGACTTTTAAAGCTTTGGACATTCTTATAAGAATTTTAAAAATACTGAGAGGCTTATAGGAATTCAATTCTCAAAGTGTACGAAAAGTCACATTACAACAGAAATCACAATACAGTCAAACTTCTCTATTACGAACTTCTGTACAATGAAGTTTTCTTTATAGCGAATTAACTTCCAGAACACTGCAATTTCGTTCAATATTCAAACTATTCTATATAACGAATTTTCTATATAACAAAGCTTATTTTTGTCCTCATAATATGCCTTTATGAACCACTCAACCGAATCGAAACCGCGGTTCAGTTAGCTCTAAAAACCATGTAATGAACCGAACCGGCGGTACAGAAACTGTGTGAGCCACTGAACCGAACCTGTACTTATTTTCGAGTGGTTTGCTTCCCTGCTATATACAGAAAATTAATTTTTTAAAACTTATTTTTATGCACATACACAGCGGGGCAAGGGGTCCCTCAAAGAATATTGGCATTCGTCAAAGATAGAAAATTAAGTCTCAAAGATAATCGGTAAGAGTTTTAAAGTCACAATATACAATATATTTGGTAATTTTTAATATTATTTGTGTTTGTGCTAGTGATAGGGATAAAATGATTATTCTGTAATCTTCATGTATTTTGTGAATATAATATCATGAATCGATAAAACAACATTTACTCACAAAAAAAAAAAAAAAAAAAATAAAAAAAAAATAATTAAATATAAAAATATTTTAAAATTATAAATATTTTTTTTTTTTCTTTTTTTTAAAGGGGGGAGGGGGAAAAAAAAAATGAAAAAAAAAAAAATTTAAAAAATCTGATCGCACCGCTTTGTTTTTTAAACCTGGGGTTAAAAACACAGTTGAGCAACCCAGTTTAATTAAAGATGTCTGAGAAGCTTAGTTGAGGCAATTACAAAACCAATGATTCATTGAGCGCTCTGCTGTGCGGTCAGTTCAATTTGAGCCGGTGCTCTTACACCTGGTCACTCAGCTGAGTAGGTTTAGACTCCTGTTTACACGGGCTGACAGATACTCAGATACAAGAGTCAGCTGAGAGATCAGGTCGTGTAAATTAAGCTTTACATATTTCAGGTCAATTCTCATGTTCCAGCAAGAGCGACATATCTAATTTGTGCTGCCTACGATGTTGTGTGAAGATCCTTCGGTTCTTCCTAATACATCATAGATACGAATTTTCTTAGTCAGTTATAAAATTTTGTACCTGGTTGACTTGATAACCTTAACGCGATTTTTACAAAAACGATTATTTTGAGTGATGTCAGTGTTGATGTAAGTGAGCGATGCTAAAAACTATTTTTTTTTGATTCCTTTAGAAGTTAAGTTAATTTATAATCGAAAGAGATCCTTCAACAGAAACTAGTTTCCGTGTCTTAAGCTAATTCTTTAAGACATCGGTGGGCCTATATTTGATTCTCAGAGCAGTCCAACAACCACAGAAAAAAAAGGTAATTGTTTAGTAGAGCTACCCCTCACCACAAATTCTGAAAAAAAAAATACTCGATGGACCGCGAATTTACAAGAATTATGACGCCTTCAGATCGTGGGGAACTTCAGCGGTTCAATGGTAAAAATTATTTTAAAGTTATGGTTTTTTGTAAAAAACATAATGTTCTTTGCCTTAACTGTCATTATTTCTTAAAAATAATATTTATTTTTATAAGTTTGAGATTTACCCTTTTTTAATACGATTCCGTCTATGAAAATGGCGCTTGACAAAGATGAAACTGCTCTAAACTATTGTCCACAACGCAAATTTGAGGTACAGTTCGAGGCGCTTTTTTTTGTGGTTTCCCCAGAAGGCATATTCCACTTGTGGTCGATTCATAATGACTACCAAATATATGTATATCAATGTGCCATTGACTATCAAATATAATTTCAACATTCACACCGCAAAACTTGCCAACGATCCTTCCACTTCTTCCTCCTTATCCCATCCTTTCAACGCTTCCTGCACTTCCTTCCACTGCCTTCTCCTTTTCCGCGCCTTCCACCGCTTCCTCCTCTCCCTCTTCCTGTATAGTTTTTATACTCTGTACCAGAGGTACAAAGAGTATGTTAAGTTAGTGCAAACGTATGTAACAGCCAGAAGGAAGCATCTCCGACCCTTTAAAGTATATATATTCTTGATCAGCATCAACAGCCGAGTCGATCTAGCCATGTCCGTCTGTCTGACCGTCTGTCTGACCGTCTGTCCGTATAAGCAAACAGATCTCAGTGATAATAACAGATAGAGGCTCGACGTGTATGGGAAAAACTTTCTTATACTTGCAGGCAGATCAAGTTTATTTTCAATTTTTCCACGCCCCCTCCCGCCCCCGCTATTTAAAAAAAATCATATCTCTGTCAGTTTTATAGATAGAAAGTTCCAACCATTTGAAAACATTTTAAAATCAATATTATTTATCGATTTGCCAAAGGAAAGGTAAAGATCGGATAAACGGTGGGCGAGTTATAAGGAAAACAAACAATTATGGGCAGCACCAGTCGCAAAGGCAGCACTCACATGTTATAGTCGGGCTTGACCGACTTTGTTTCTTGTTTTAATTTAGCAGTAGTGCGTTCATAGTTGCAACACAGATGACGGCAAAGAATTTAAGAATGCGCCGCTAGCAAAATTTTTTTAAAAAGAAGCACAGGCGCGATTTTTCTTTTAAAATTTTTTCTGCGGCCCATTTTTCATACTTTACATACAAATTATAAGCAATACTTTTCACAATTATCTTGCGAAATTTTTTTTAAAATTCTTAGGTACTATTTAATTTAACAAACTACCCGGTGGAAATTGCAAGAGGCGTGGAGAATTGGAAGGGATGAGGAGTTGGAAGGATTGGATAAAGGTAGAAGCGGAGGATCATAACAATTGCCTCTGAAGCGTGTGTTGAGCTCAAGTGGACATTTTTGGGGAATAGTTTAGGGCAGTTTCATCATATGTCAAGCGCCATTTCATCGTCGGAATCTTAAAAAAAAAAAGCTGGCGAGTGGCCCGACTACAAAATACCCTGTTCCCTTGACTTCTTGTGTTTTCATACACATATAAACACACATACACACACTGACTCTATCATACGCACACACGCACGCGCAAACGCGGTAACTGACAATGCAAGGCCCCCCTCTCACCAACAAGTAAAATTGATTCGTATATAACTTCGGTGTTTATTGTCCGATCTTAGTGAGAATCGAATAGATAAATATTGGGCCTTACTTGATATATGTAAAGTTTGGAAGGTTTATCTTAAAAATTGTGGCTCTGACAGTTTTTTGCGCTTAAAGGGGGGAGGGGGAGGAATTTTCCAAATCTGAAACAAACTCGATTTGAATCGGGTATACACCTATCTACAAGCAAAAATTTGTGGCTCTAGCTCTTATAGTCACTGAGATCGACGCGTTCATACGGACAGACGGACGGACAGGCGGACATGGCTAAATCGACTCGGCTGTTGATGCTGATCAAGAATATATATACTTTATAGGGTCGCAAATGCTTCCTTCTACCTGTTACATACTTTTGCACAAATTCATGATCCCCCTTTTCCCCATTTTCATTGGGAACAGGGTATAAAAAGGTAAATATCAAGCTTATAGAAATAAATAAGTATTAATTTTAAGAAATAATGACAGTTAAGGCAAAGAACATTATGTTTTTTACACAAAAATCGCCACTTTAAAATATTTTTTACCATTGAATCGCGGAACTCCCCCGCGATCTGAAGACGTCATAGTTGTTGTAAATTAGCGGTCCATTGTGGATTTTTAATCATAATTTTTGGTGAGGGGGTAGCTCTGCTAAATAATTATCGTCTCTGTCGCCCCGAAACGCAATAGATTTGTTGTTGTTTTCGCTTCGTGTTCGGCTGCCGTGTGTGAGATGACGAGGCAATTTTTTAATGCGTCTGCGTGGCGCCGCGTGCCATAAAATAACTCGTGGGAGCAATCGGAGCACAAAGAGCAATGCGTTTCCTTTAGAAGGCATCAAAGTGTTGTAAATTTCGCTTGCATTTTTAAAATGCAATATTCAATTAGAACATTTGAAATAAAAGAGCTAGAGTCAGAGCAAATGAGAAAGGTTAAACACTTTGTATCTGTGCGTCTTGTGCGCTTTCCGTGCTCCCCTCAATATGTGTCACACCATACTCGATCTCCCGGCCTTGTCCACTTACTTAAGAACTGAGATAACACCTGACCATTGGTGGGTAGAAGTGTTTAAAATATGGCCTTAAATTTCAACATTTGTGTATTAATTGTACAAAACTTTTGTTATTATTTTTGAAAAGACAACTTGTTTTTTTTCAATGGCTTGAGATTTTCCGCCAAGATCACCCTGACTTTCATAAACTTACTTCGCGTGCCCAAAGTAGTTTTCCTGATGAAAGCATCAAAGCCCAGCATTTTTCGTTCTTCGCCATTGGAGATACCAATAATTACACGGTATACCCGTTACTCGTAGAGTAAAGTAAAAAAAGTAAAAAGTTTAAATTAAGCTCCCGCAAATGAATGTTACAAGTAGAAGAAAGTTTACATTAAGCTCCCGCAAATGAATGTAACAAGTAGAAGAAAGCATGTCCGACCTTATAACTGAACCGCTTTTTAGAGCTGGTGAACCGAACCGCAAACCTAGCCGGCTGCCTCTCAGAAATGCTGAGCCCAACTGAAACCCACAAAGAAAACCGGTTCGGCTCAGTTCTCTAGCCAATGATACACTTAATTTTAATTCGACCGTCTGCAAAGGGGACCACTAAAAGACCGATTAGGTCCTTAGGAGAGATATAGAAAGACTTGAAACAAATTTTACAACATGTATTCCTGTAAGTCTACCGCACTTGCCCGCCGATCTCTTAATATACCAGTCATCAGTTAGCATTCTTTTCTTAAAAGTTGATAATTGATTTGTCGTCTTCTACTGAAAAATACTCTAAGCTTCTTTTGTACTTCTTGACCTTAATTAAATCTTAGCCAGGAGAGTTTTTCTCATACGATTAATAGGGTCTCGAAATGAATGTTCCGGTTAAAGGTTTTATTTCGGTTTTCGGATTCGATAAGTTATGCACTCAATGGTCTAAACATTGGACATACATTTTTTTGGAGACCCTTCTTTGGAGGCCGAAACCTTCTTAACCGCACCATAAATTCACTTTTTTTTTAATTTTTAATTTGTCTCAATAAATTGGCCAGCCAAATACTAAAAACAGAGTTTAAAAATCTGTACACGTTCTCTTTCCACTAGTAAAAGTAAAACGGCTTGTTAAGTTGACACAGCCCCAAGGCTTGTCACGTTGACACAGCCCCAAAGGGCCAAAGCCGAGCTTCTCTCAATCTCTTGGCTTGTGCGCTTCTAATTTTTCGCCTACAGTTTAACTCCGAATCCGAACGGCAGCTTGAAAAGCTTTTCATGGCTAATTACTACAAAGCTGGCGCCAACAGCAGAGAGGGGTGACCGGTAGAAGTTTAAAAAAAAAAAAAAACTTTCATTAGATGTTCCGTTTTTTTTCTAATTCGCTGGGGGGCGAGGGGGGTGGAGGAAAATTGAAAATAAACTTGATCTGCCTGCAAATATAAGAAGCATATATCCCATACATGTCAAACCTCTATTTACCAACTCCGTGATCTATCCGGTATAAACATGGCAAAAATCCTAAAAATTTTTTTTATTTTCTGGCTCTATTATCTAATAATTTTTCTTTTTATACCTTCATTGGCAACTTTCTTTAGATTGAAGTGTACATATTCATTTGAACATACTACTTTGTGTAAGTGTGACATGTTTTTGTGTCTGATTATGGGAGGGTTGATTTAAAATTTTTTTTTTTTGTGGGGGGGGGTGTTGGGTATTTGTCTGTTTGGAAGTTCTCTAGGGAAAATCTTCTTGAGGCGTCGTCTTACTCTGCTTCCGGCTTTTCTTCGTCTACGCAACAGTCTTCTGGCAAGAGTGTTGGGGTCTATCTCTTTTAGTCTCTGAGATCTACGCGTTCTTACGGACAGACGGACGGACAGACGGACATGGCTAAATCGACTCGACTGTTGATGCTGATCAAGAATATATATACTTTATAGGTTCGGAAAAGATTCCTTCTACCTGTAACATACTTTTGCACAATTTCAAGATCCCCTTTTCTCATTTTTAATGGGATCAGGGTATAAAAAGTGTTTGTCTGCTGGTGAACGGTTTTTGATAGAATTTTCAAGCAACAAAATTATCAAAAATTTAACAGTGGCGGAAGATTTGAATTTTTGACTGGAAACAAAAAAAATTATAAAATTTAAATACAAATATAAAAATTAAATACAACTAAAATAAATGTAAGTAAATTTTATAATAAAAAAATTAACAACATTTTAAATACTAACAAGTAAGGGAGCTGTATTCGAGTGCTCCGACTACAAAATACCCTGTTTCTTGACTTCTGGTGTTTTCATACACATACACACACACACACTCTAACATACGCACACAAGCCCGCGCAAACGCGGTAACTGACAAGGCAAGGCCCCCCTCTCTCCCTCAAGCAAAATTTATTCGTATATAGCTTCGGTGTTTTTTGATCGATCTTATTGATCTTTTCAGAATAGAAAGATATTGGGCCTTACTTGATATATATAAATTATCTTTAAAATTGTGGCTCTGACAGTTTTTTGCGCTTAAAGGGGGGGAGGGGAGAAATTTTCCAAATCTGAAACAAACTCGATTTGAATCTGGTATACACCGTCCTACATGCAAACATTTTTGGCTCTAGCTCTTATAGTCTCTGAGATCGACGCGTTCATACGGACAGACGGACGGACGGACATGGCTAAATCGACTCGGCTGTTGATGCTGATCAAGAATATATATACTATATAGGGTCGCAAATGCTTCCTTCTACCTGTTACATACTTTTGCACAACTTCATGATACCCCTTTTCCTATTTTCAATGGGAACAGGGTATAAAAAGAACAGGAGCACTGGTGAAGGAGCGATAACATGGGAGCATTTCGCAGATATGGAGGCCCTCTTCAGTGGCGACATGACTGTCTCTGGCTGTTCCAGGTTATCCACACTTGTCAGCGAAGAAGAGAATGATATTCAGACGCTCTCTTATAAGAAACTAGCTCAATACACGGCGTCGCCCGGGGCCTTTGCATTATGAGAATATGTTTCAAGTTTCAACTGGAAATACACTTTTGAACTCGTCCAACCTTGTTCAAAACAAGTTTTAAAAAAGTAAAAATATAAGACTTCATATTTCCAACCCACACACAAAATTTCCAGTTTATAGTTTAAGTAAATTTTGAAATTTGGTTAACGTCTAAAACTCACATTATAAGCCTTCAGACTAGTTTTCCAATCAAAAGGTGAGGACCTGAACCATTTTTGAAGTGGTTCAATTGGATAGTTCGAAGCCGGGAGAAAGTCCAACTTCATAATACCAGGCTACACAGCAATTTTTTGGTTCTTAGCTTAAATAACCTCTGAGATATGGCTCAGAACCATTTTTAAAAAGGTTCAAAACCGGTTCTGAACCAGAAAAATATTCTAGTCCACATTTCCAACCTTCAGTACAAATTTCAAGTGGCTCTATAATACCAACCTATATACAAAATTTCAATTTCTTAGCTTGAATAGCTTCTGAGATATGGCTTCGAACCACTTTTGAACCGTTTCGAAACCGGTTTTAAGCCAGAAAAAAATTCAACTTCATAATACCAACACTTTCATACCAAATGTCAAGTTCATAGCTTATGCCCTGTTCTCACTACAACTGCATTTTGCGTTTTCGCATTTTGGCAATATGTACTTTTTCGCCAATTGACGAATTTTCCAACACTACATTAGGGCACTACATTAGACACTACATTCTGCCAAATGGTAGAAGGTTGGAACCTGCAATGAATCTATACTTTCATAAACTAATCAATAATAACCAGGGATTAATACCGAAACGTATTTCGGTTCCGGTACAGGTACCGGTACGACCCGAATGTTTTGGTAAAAGGTAAGCCGTCCGTCCGCCTAACTAACAAATATCATTTTTTTTATTTATCCGGATCCTTTAGGTCTCCTTTTCCCAGGAATGTTCAATAGCTTCGATACCTTTTTTATAATAAGAACTGTGAAGCTCTTCCAAAATAGGCATTAAGCTCGGACTCCACCTCTTCATTGTTGTCAAATCTTTTTCCTCCGAGCCATTTTTTCAAGTTTGGAAATAAGAAATAATCAGAGGGAGCTAAGTCTGGCGAATAAGGGGCGTGAGGTAGCAATTCAAATTTTAATTCATTAATTTTAGCCATTGCAACGGCAGAGGTGTGAACCGGCGCATTGTCATGATGGAACAACACTTTCTTTTTCGCTAAATGCGGTCGTCTTTCCTGGATTTCATCATGTAAACGCTGCAACAAGTTCGCATGATATTCCCCGTTGATAGTTTTTCCATTTTTGAGATAGTCAATATAAATGATCCCGCGCGCATCCCAAAAAACAGACGCCATGACCTTGCCAACAGATGAAACAGTCTTCGCCTTCTTTGGTGCCGATTCTTCTCGTTCAGTCCATTGTTTTGACTGTTCTTTCGTCTCAGGTGTATAGTGATGGACCCATGTTTCATCCATGGTTTCATCCATCGGTTCAAAAATTCGGCTTTATTTTTCCTAAAAATAGCCAAGCACATGATGGAAACATCCGCACGACGCTATTTTTGTTCTGAAGTCAGCAAACGCGGCACCCATCTAGCGCATAACTTTTTCATGTCCAATTTTTCGGTCAATATGCGATGTACAGCACTTTTTGAAATGCACACACATTCAGCTAACTCACGAACTTTCAATCGCCGGTCACTCAATACACATTTTTTAATTTTGGCCACCATTTCTGAAGTGGTCACCTCATTTGGACGCCCATAACAATGTTCATCTTCGCAGCTCAAACGACCTCGCTTAAACTCAGCCACCCAATATTTTATTGTTGTAAACGAGGGAGCAGAATTACGTAAGGTAGAATCCAGCTCCTTTTTATATTGGTTGGACTAAGACCTTTTATATGAAAGTATTGTATCACATAACGATGACCAATTTGTTCCATGTTTGCAAATCAATAACAAGCGTTCTCTATTAAAATCGAAAAAAAAAAACTGTGCAATGTAAAGGCATCAAACTTAAGCTTAATTTTAATAGTCTTTTTTAATATTTTTTGTGAACATTTTCCAACACTACTGTGATAGGTCGGCCATTTCTGGGACGGCCCTCGTATGTTTATATTTATGTACATGTTGATGTTCTCGGCTCATGTAAAACTGACGTCCCAGTCACTGGTTTTAATGCATGCACTTGTACAATGTACACGTACAATACATGCACATATGCTCATATTTTTTTTTATTGCCAATGAAAATACATATGTATGTATGTATGTAAAACAAATCAATCAATCTACGAACATACGTTATCCGCCTTATAGAAGCTGCGAGATTTTCATGCAGGTCATTTAACAGAGAGTTCTTGAATTTTACACCTTCTCAGAAAAGTGGCAAGAAAATCTAACATCGTGAAAAGGGCGTCTTAAGATTCCTTCTTTGCGTTACAAACATTGACCAAAATTACTCTGAAAAATTAATAAAAAAAAACCGAAACAGTACCGGTACCAATGTTTCGGTTTCGGTCCGGTCTATCGGTCTCAAAAAAAAAAAATTGTATCGGTTCCGGTTCCGATACGTGATTTGAAACGGTTTATTTCGGTTAACGGTACCGGTTCCGGTAATAATCCCTGATAATAACTCAATGACTTGCACAAAGTTAAGACTCCCAATGTAATTGCAATTGGTGTGAAAATGCTTCGTTAATTGTAAGCAAAAAACTTATATTCTCAATATGCAAATGCAGAAGCAACACAATGAGGACAGCATTTTGCATTTTCAGTGATAAAATTTTTTGAGACATAAAAACCTATAAGTCTTAACCATTTTGACACCGTTTCGAACCAGTAAAAATAAAACTACTATCACTTTTATATGTATCATGTATGTAAAGATGTTAGGTTTTAAGCAAGGTACAGGTTGGAGGAATCTACCGGAGGGTATTCCTGCAGCTCCTTGATTGCCCTCGAGTAAAGCTCTTACCCATCCGATTTGGGTGGGATGCAGGCATAGTAAGACGCAAGCGAAGGTAGGTGTACGGAAATATGTATATGTGCCCGCACTGAAGAGCTGTGAGTGCTAAGAGCCAGGCTAAGAGTAATGAAAAGCAGGCCCAGTGCAATGAAATACAATGTTGGAAAAATTAATAGAAAAAATCGAATAGCTCTTGAAAAGAAATTGTCCAAAATGTATTTAAAACACCAATCTCGTTTGCAATTAAGCTCAAAAATTATGCACTATTACCTTGCACGAATTTACGTAAGCTAAAAGTTTAAAACGTTTTTATATTTGATTGTTTTTTCATTTTTCATTGGATGCAGCTCTGGTGTTTATACGTAGATTTTTTTCTTCAATACCTTATTTTCTTCCGTAAAAGTGCCATTCAAAGAAATCAAAGAATAAAATAGTTTTATATAACTAGTTTTCCAGAATTTAAAAAAGATTGAGTACGATTTCGACAAAAAATATAGCTTTTTTCCAATATTCATTTGATTGGGAAACCAAAGCTAAATACAATTGTAGGGAATTGAATAATCTTTTGATACTTGAGATATGGTTTAAGTATATATTCCTATTTAAAAAAACAATTTCCATAAGCAATTTTTTGATTTGATTTTCGATCTCACTCCCTTGGTTATTTTGTTTGTAATCTACGTAGGGTACGTCATTCTTGGACCTCAACTCCAGAAAAAATCATATGCAAACCACTCAGGCCAGTGTATTTAGAATAGACGCACAGTGGAGCCTTTTCCCATAACACGTTGCAAAATCATAACTTTTGAATTATATGAGTATTTGACTCATTTTTTTTCTTAAGAATCTATAAACTTCAAAGATTTTTTGATGTAAAGTTCTAAGTTACACTCATAGGTGGAGTAATTATGGGGATACGTAGCGTAGCGTAACGTCGTCCTTTCATGGGCCTCTTCAGTTTAGGGAACAAGAAAAAGTCACAGGGGGCTAGATCTGGGGAATACGGTGGCTGCGGCATCATTAGTGTGTTGTTTTTGGCCAAAAAGTCGCGCAGTAGTGTGTGAGTAGGGGCGTTATCGGTGCAAAAGCCATTTTTGGTTCTTCCACAAACCGGGCGTTTCTGGCGGATTGCTTCGGGCAAATTGCGCATAACTTGCAGGTAATATTCCTTATTGACCGTTCTTCCCTGTGGCAAGACTCATGATGCACCAGCCCCCCAATCGAAGAAACTGTCAGCAAAACTTTCACATTCGACCGAACATGGCGCGCTTTGTTCGGTTTGGTTCAGTGCGGCAGCTTCCATTGAGATGATGGAGCTTTGGTTTCCACGTCATAACCATAAACCCACGCTTCGTCACCAGTTATGACCCTCTGGAGCAAATTTAGGTCGTCGCGGACAGAGTTTAACATCTCATTAGCAATGTTCATGCGATGCTGTTTTTTGGTCGCAATTGAGCAATTTTGGTTTGAAATTCGCTGTAAAATCAATCAAATCATTCCCAAATCATTGATAAAAATCGAATGGCACGAGCCAATCGATATGTTTAGGTCCTCAGCAACTTCTAACGGTGATTCGACGATTGGCCAATACCATTTTCTCCACTCCATTAGTTTTTCGTCTGTTGTTGGAGTGCTCGGGCGTCCGGCACGCTCTTCGTCGTTCACATCTTCTCGGCCTTCTGAGAACATTTTTTTACCACCGATAAACGTTGCTTCGGTCCACTTCCCTGTATGCCACAGTCCAATAGTGGAATGCATCCGCGCACTTAATTTCGTTTTTCGCCACAAAATTTGGTACAGTTTCTTGATCCATTTTTTTGAATAGGCAAAAATCGAAGACGATCCACAACAGTGCAAGCAAAGCAGCTGTCAACACCTGAGTGAACATTCAAAATGGCCGAGCTTGTCGGTGATAGCGTGAGAGACAGTGAGTACCAACATAGCGCCACAAAAAATCGGAAATTCGAATAAACGTAACCCCGCGAAAATTCAAAATTCGCGATACTTTTTGAACACACCTCGTATGCTCAGAGGCAATGTTTTGCAAATGACACCAAGGGAAATTCAAAAAATCACGAGATTACTTTTAGCTACACCAAATAACAACTTCCTAGCATGTGTAGATGGAACTAACATTCAAATTAGAAAACCTTCAACCAATGAATCTGTGTTTTTAACGTAAAAGATAATTTCCAGTTTAAATGCTATGGTGGTATGTATGCCAACGAATATTTTTGCAAGTTTTGTTAATTCTTATCGTTTTTAATGTAGGTTTGTAATTAAACATGGAAATAGTGGTTGGCTTGATGCTACTTACCAGGACTTCCGTCATGGCTCCGTTTATTTGGATGAATAGTCTGGCAAGGGAGTATATATCTCGAACAACAAATGACAGCTTTTTTGGCCGATTTACGATACGCTTTAGAACATTTCGTTTAAACACCGCAAAAAGAAAATGCTGGAATGTCTATGCACTAAAAAGTCGACTTGGTGCTTCAAAAATCCTAAAACCAGTGATCCCGTGTTTGCTGGCTGAATTATAACTGCTGCGCTTTACACAACATTTGCCGTAGGCTTTGGCGGTTATGGTTATTTGATCATGATTGATCCTAGTCCCCCGGAAATCGACTACATTGATATTGATGAGTACCAAGACTGCCATGATTGTGTTACGAAATAAAGTACGGCAATCTAGTTGAACAATGCTAATATGTATAAAAAGAATATCATATTTTAGTTTTAGTGTAATCTAGCTAATTAAAATGTCTTCTTCAAAAAAAAGACTTGTTCAAAATTGTAATTTATTTCAATTTGGTTACTTCATCATTTACAGTTTAGCCAGAACTTAGTTTAATTCGGCAGTCTTGTCACATATCGTTAAAAACAACAATAATAAAAATTATTTCACTAAAAAATAAAAGAACG